>JBBBDQ010000403.1:1790000-2077500 GCA_037127315.1 Ascarosepion bandense
TTCCTCATTACGTGTCCCAGAAATGTCATCCTTATATTAAGTATGAGTTTTCTCCTCATTTCTATCCTCTTCAACATCTCATTTTTACTCACATGTTCAGTCCATGGTATCCTCAGCATCCTTCTGTAAAACCACATTTCTGCTGTGTCAAGCCTTTCCTTCATCCTTGAGGTGATTGTCTAACATTCACTGCCAGTGAGGGACAGATATTGCATAGCAATCCAGCACTCATTTCTTTGTTTTCAATGAGATTTTTCTGTTGTTCAGTACTCAGGTTAGCTTTTAAAATGTGTCCTTGGTCAAAGTCTTAATCCCATCGGTCATGCTGTTTTTTTTCTGTTCAATTTGGCGATTGCCGATTCTATTTCTGTTTTTGATATTTCTGGTCTATCCATATTTTTGTGTATTGTTGCTTGCTCTCTATTGTAGTGGAAGAGGTTAGCAATATATTCACCCCCTCTCTGAAGTATTTTTTTCTAGTATGAGTGTACTGTCCTTTGCTTTTGTGCATCCTGTTGCTGAGCAGGTCTTCCTAGACTGAACTATTGCCCGGTTCACACTCCACCCATGTCTATTGAACAGGTGAAGAGGCTCATCCCTTGTTCCCTATTTAGGATGTGGTTTCCAGCTTTCTCTTTTCCAATCATTTTACTCTTTTTTTTTCTTTTTTTTTTCAATTGGAGTAGGTAGACTAAACTATCGCCCAGTTCACACTCCACCCATGTCTGTTGAACAGGTGAAGAGGCTCATCCCTTGTTCCCTGTTTAGGATGTGGTTTCCGGCTTTCTCTTTTCCAATCTTTTTACTCTTTTCTTTTTTCTTTTTTTCAATTGGAGTAGGTAGACTGAACTATCGCCAATGTTGGGCCATTTTTCTTTAGCCTGTCTGCATTTTCTCTTTATTTTCTTATTTCTGTCTCTTTTATATTAGGTCAAGAATCTCTTCAGTGATCCACTCATTTTTCTTTTGATCTGCTTCTTCCTTTGGGATGATGTTGTTCACCAATGTCACTAGAGCCACTCTTAGTTTGTTTTGAGCTTCCATTTCCAATTTGTCCTTTGTATTTTGTTTTCACATTGTCCGTATACATTTCCTGCAGGTTTGGGTCATTCACGACTCGACTGTACTGCAGTCTTAGGGCAGGGTTAGGTTTCTTTAATCTCCTTAGTTTTGCTTTTCGGGGTTGCATAAAATGGCCGTACTACGTCATTATCCTTTTATTGAATCTTGGTATAGATGAGTATAAAACAAAATAATCCAGAGGAAGGGCAAAAACTGACCTGTGTTCTACCAGGTGGTGGATACTGATGGCAAGCCATTAGTTTAGTGTCTTATACTATTGGGGTCTTATTTCCTAAAATGACATAATCTTTAGGCGCCAACAAAAGAATATCTAAAAGATTCTGATGAAAAATTCTTAGTTTGTTCTGTCTTCTAAAAACTGATCTAAAAGACCAAAAAATGAGAACATTAGCTGGGAGTCATTTCTTGGGCTGAAAACTCTTCAGCCTCCTTCATACTGAAGGGTTTTTTCACTCTCATTTGAGGAACCCCTCCCTGGATGATTTCTACTGCTTTTGTGTCTGTCATTTCAGGGGATGTGCTGTACTCACCATGCTTGGCAATGTGGGTCGGCAAAGACTATTTAAACCTTAACTGGTTGCTTGTGTAGGTGGCTGTTGGCTCACTCTTTGACAGGTCTTGTCTTTGGTCCTGCAGGATGCCTACAGCACCATCCTCACTAAGCTTGCACCCAGCAGGGGCGCTAGTTTAGTCACCAACAACCTGATCCATGGCAGGTAGTACTGGGTTACAGGGTACCAGTAGTAGACATAGTTTGACCTGACCAAGCTTACAGCATCTGGTATTCCCAAATGGTCACCCATCTTAGTACTGACTATGCTCGATGTTGCTTAACTTTGATGATTGTACAGGAACTAGTATTTTAATGAGAAGTGTCCATAATACACTATGGATAATATAGTTATATGAGCCCTGATGGAATAATGATCTGGTCTTACATATGGGAAGATAAATTTAAGTTTGCATAAAACGACTGTACTGTAATACTATTGTTTTGCTGGGTTTAAATATAAATTAGTATAAAAGTAAATGACCCAACTATCTCCATTTGGGTGATGGATAAATAATCCCTTTACTCTTCCCACCGAAAGGATATCCTTTCTTATACAGACCAAGAATAGATATAATGAATTGATGCAGTTACCTAGATTATAAAAAATAATTAATAATCAACTGTTGGAAAATTAAGAATAAAAATGGTATATCATTAGAAATGCTTAGTTTGTACCACATGTACTGGAAACACGATATGATGAATAGTGATATAATGAAAATAATCTCTTGAAACTTTTGCATTTATGCCAAAGTATTGACATTTAAAAATATTCAAATATGCAAAGTAGTAAGCGTAAAGAATAATTTCAAACCATGAATGAAAGTATGACAAACCTTTATACGTATCATCCTCTTCTTTTTCTGCAGAAAAAAATAATCAAATTAATTACGAGTTTAGAATAACATTTATGACACAAATATGTTCATTATCATTTCAAATTTTTAATTATTGTTTAAATAAGTGTGTTTATCATTTATAAATCTTTTTTGTGATATCAAAAACTGGAAAAACTCTCTATTTTGAAAAAAATCATTTCATTGTTAAAAAGAAATTGTTTATTCAAATTCATTTTCTGTTAGATAAGCTGTAATGTTAATTTTTTTTTAATGTGGATGAATTTTTTTTAATGTGGATTAGTTTAAGTCATGAAATGTGGGAGATGGAGATTTTTTGGCTCACCAAATTTAAAATGCTATAGAGCTACATATAATGGCCTAAATTAATTGAAACTTTGTAGGATTAATCATTTACCTTTCACCTTTTATTTAAAATTTTCCTTATTTCTGGAAGTAGTGACATCATCAAACACATGTGTTTGAAATTATATTAGCCAAATGCAATTGCTTTATTTACAATGCAAAGAATTAATGCTGAAGGTATTTTTAAATATTTGTGTACTCAATTCATAAAGTACTTGTTGGAAGGTTAAAGTAAGATTATATGTAATTTAAAAGGAGTGTTCACTCCATTAATTAAGTGAAGAAAAAAAAATTTCATGATAGTCTGTTGTTTCATATCAATACCTCAAACCCAAAACGAACAGTATCAACTGAATGTTGTGTGTGAACACAAAATGCCACTCCCTGCCAGGGACAGTGTTAAATTTTATGTTGATTAAATTTATTAAACTGAAGTAACTTCATTACTAAGTATTAATGCAAATCAAAACAAACTGATGAACATTGATTATTTTTTGTCTTAAACAAGAAATATTTTGTAAAATGTAATGTTAAAAATATGCAAACCTTGTATAAATGAGCGCTCTTGAGTATCTAAAAAATTAAAAATAAAGTTTATTCAATAAATTACAATTTTATTTTCAAATGATGTTTTTACAGAATTCTTTTTTGACAAAAATATATAAGATTTTATGTATATGAAAATATGTTTAGAATTGGGTTTCTGGTTCTTCTAAAGGGATTTGTGACTTCAAAAAGGTCAAGATTTGCTGGTTCACCCCAGACTGCAAGTGAGTCTCATATATAAAGTCCATTGCTAAAGAGTTTTTTATCACTTCATAAAGTATCTAACTGCTCCTGTCATGCTTTAGGTCCTGGGCATGACAGTAAACTGCATCCGGCAGCAAGGCCTCTGATTGGGAGGTTGTGAGGAGCATGGAGCCACCTCTTAATTGCTGTTGTTCTCATGTCCACTCTGGTTCAGAGTGGTAGCGCCTGTTAGGGTTCCAGCTATGGGCAAATAGTTAACCCCCAAACAAGTAGTCAAAACATTATGAAAGTATAAAAATACATTTTTATAGAAATGTATACATTAAAGTAGACTTTTATAGAAAAATATACATTTTTGAAGGAAAAATATTACCAATTTTTGAAGAAAAAATTATTACCATAACACATTTTTTAAGGAAAAAAATTATTCTTAGAAAAACATTTTTGAATACAAAACTAGAAGACATTATCAGTTTTCTAAAACATAAAAGAATAAAAACAAAAAAATTAATTAAAATCTGACTAAATCAACCTTCTCACTATAACTGAACATGAAAAAAAACCCTTAAACACCCACCTTTTTGGCATTAAATAACCCACAGAGGTTGATATGCCATTAAACACAAACTCAAACTCACTATAACCGAACATTAAAAAATACCTTAAAACCCCACATTTTTGGCATTAAATAACCCACAGAGCTTGATATGCCATTAAAGAAAACCCAAACTCACTATAACTGAACATTAAAAAAAACCCTTAAACACCCACCTTTTTGGCATTAAATAACCCACAGAGGTTGATATGCCATTAAACACAAACTCAAACCCTGTCATACTTTACTATCACAAAAGTCAGATCAGACCAAAAATGTAGTATTGCTGTCATATTTGAGCTGAAGCTATTCAACCAACTATCCCTTTTCACTCTTGATAGAGTTCACAAATCCCACTGTGATCTTGTGGGCAATGAATTACTTTCAACCATTCAGCTACTTTCTCACAGATGAAACGTCGCAAGCCTATCCTTACATTATTACTATTTCCAACAGAAAATTGTTCAGATAAGCTATATTCCTTAGTTCTACCAGTTCTGACCTTCTCATCTATGTTCCACTATGCTGCATACATAGTTAACTCATCCTATTTATTTTCATATTCCATTAGTAAGGAGGAGCCTTTTTCATGAAAATTGTTACTTTATAGAACAAACTTCTGAGAGGATCTTTTCTTAGTTACTACAATCTTAACCTTTTCAGGTATAGGTTCAAGCATTCAGTCAGTTTAGGTGCCATACGTGATACACGCTTGGGCGATCATGTCTCGAAAGAGACATGACTGACTGGGCAGAACATTATCCCGCAGTAGGTTGCCATTGCTTTCTGCGGTAGACTGGTTGCCGACCAAGGCTATAGAACCCAATCTGTCCTGTTATTTAACCCATAACTGGAAGGAAGAGACGGATTAATACCTTTCCCAAGGGTATTTGCGCGTAAGTGAATACAATGGATTTAGCTGGAATTTGAACTCGGCTCCCCGGTTTCTCGTTCCGAGCCGATATCCACTGTACCACAACGCACATCCAAGTTCAAGCATTGTCTATCCTAAATTTTTTTTTTTAATCATATCACCCCGAGCAAGGCAGTAACGCCACTGATGTGCAAGGGGCTATGTAAGAGTGAAAAGATTGGAAAAGAGAAAGCCGGAAACCACATCCTAAACAGGGAACAAGGGATGAGCCTATTCACCTGTTCAATAGACGATAGTTTAGTCTATCTACTTGTTTTATTAAGATATCCTGTAGCTTTCATACTAGGCTGTCCCAGTTAATGACCGTTTTCTTACAAATGAAGATTAGTTCTTTCTGCACGCTTTCCTTTATTGCCTTGTCTAGAAGTACTGCACAATATGAAAATTCTTCCTCTACTTATATCCATAATCTCATCCAGTAACCCTCAATCTAGAGTGGCTTCAAGGCTTTGTTATATTTAGTAAAACAATGTGTAAAGTAAAAATGATACATACTAATATATTCCAGTCTCTCTTGGTAACCTGCAAGCAAAGAACAAGGATATATATGAATATATATATATATATATATATATATATATAAAATGTTTTTTATGTGATATTTTTAGAATGGAGAGTTATCATTACTTAACCAGATTGATATACTTCTGAGGAATGTTGGAGTGCATAGTGGCCAAAATTGTGTGATAAAAATAATAAAGATGATGACAACAGTCTGAATATAAATAGTGGATATAGAACATAGTTTACATTGCCTGTAACCCTTTTTCTAAATGGCTGGTATTGATGTTTTATTAATTTTAAGGATAAGAAGAGATTCTCAAAAATGTGAGAATGCAATTATTTTGTCAGGAAAAGAAACCAAAGTGATAAAGAAAATAAAATACAATTATTTCTGTTGGGAAGAGTAACTGAGTTGATTGAATCTGAGTAAAATGATTCTAGTCATCCTGTTTTGACAAAGTGTGACCCTAGGTTAAAATTGGACTGTGAGAATTTCCTGTCCTGGGCTACCGGATGTTGGAAATGAACAGGCTAGTGATAACAGAGAGTGAGTTCACTCCACCTCATGAGTGAAGAACCCAGAGACTCAGTCAAAATGAATAACTGTTATTCATTTTGAGCTGGTAAGAGATATACAGTGAGAGAAAATTGACCCCCTCCCTGTGAGTACCATTTACTACCCTGATTTTGTGCTTGTTTAATAAAACCAGGATGCAAAACTAAATTAGTAAGTTTGGGCCGTGATTGGAATGAGAAGGATGATTTGGAGTTAGTTGGATCCTGCTGCTAGAAAGAGATTATTTGGGGCTAGTGATTTGAATGAGACTGTCAGACTGACTTGCTGCTAAGTGACAATAGAATAAATCCCAACTTGGAGAACATTGTTACTGGATGTATTTTTAAAATACCAGCCAACTGTTGAGTGTCACCATCTTTGTATATAACCGATATATAAATATATATAAAAATTATAATGGTGGTGTTGTAATAGTCTACTGATATTATAGTCCCATATTGTGGATGTAAATATACTTGACCCCTCAAGTGTCAGGACTAATCTAGCAAGGTGAAAACTGGCAATCCTACTTTGGATGGTCTAAGATCAAAACAATTTAATTGGACTGGTTAAGGGTCAGGAAGGATTGGTCAATCCACACCCTGAGTCTTGGGTTAAATGCCTTGTATAACCCGGATATAAGATACCCGGATATAAGAGAAAATCCGATATAAGAGAGACTCGGATATAGGAGAGATTTTCTATGCTCCTGTTAATGTATATAAAATAGACAAAATCTGGATATAAGAGAACTTTTATCCGGTCCCGACGACTCTCTTATATCCGGGTTACACTGTATTCATAAACTCAATGATTCATTTGAATTCTAATTGAGTGAATTAAATAAACGTGTGTAGCTGACATAAATTAGACCAGTGTGTATTTGGATGCACTCTTTTAATGCTCAAAAAGAAACTAAACTTATTTATAAATGGAAATTTGTGTGTGTGTGTGTGTGTGTGTGTGTGTGTGTGAGTCTGTGTGTGTGTGAGTCTGTGTGTGTGTATGTGTCTGTTACTTATAGACTCTGAAACGGCTGAACCGATTTTCTTGAGAATTTACACAGTTGTACTATAACCGAGTGTTCTCAGCTAGGTTTTGTGTCAAGATACCCCCGATAAATATTGAAAATTGATAATCGAAAAAATCGGGTTATAGCAGGAGTGGTCCGATTTTAAAAAATTTGATACCCTCATAGACAAAGACATAAGAAATGATATTCAGAAGTTTCAAGGTTGCAGTTCTATCCTTGAATGACTTATTTGACTCCAATATTGGAAATCGATACCCCAATATCCTACCGGGTCTGATCAAAATCAGTTTTTCAGCCCTTTTATTTTAGATTTTGCTTCAGGTTTGGCTCTAAGTAGGTATAATTGTAGTTCTTAGTCTCAGCCATAATACCATTTACTCAGAGGACTTATTTAGAATTCAAAATTCAGTTTACGATGAAAAAAACTTATTTGATATCAATACCAGGAAAATCAAAATTTGACTTACATCCATTCATTTTTCTTTCAATCTACGGTTTCGCTTTAACTGGAAACAACTATTGCTTTTTAGTCTTTTGTGCCAATGTCCAAAGAGTCTGAGCTCCAGGACCATGGATTAGTTTTAAAGCTTTCATTACACCCGAGCAATGCTGGGCTATAATGCTAGTATAGTATAGAGTTATTTGTTTAAAAAAACAAAACTGAATTGAGACCATCTCCATGTTAAGAATTATGGAACAACTTGTGCTGCACCAGTCATTGAAGATACGATAATTCTATTTACAAAGTGTTGCTGATAAAAATGAAACTTTTCTGTTTGTACAATTTTTTGACTTGTGTCAGTTAGTCAGTCAAATCCATACAGGCTAGGGCGATCATGTCTCTTTCAATCCATGACTTGTAGTAGGTTGTCATTTCTTTCTGCAGTAGACTGGTTGCCATTAAAAACTATATGACCCAGTCTATCTTGCTATTCAATTGAAAGCTGGGGAGAAAAGAGAAAGATTCTTGCCTTTCCCAAGGTGATTTGTGCATATGTGAATGTAAAACATGGAAATTGAACTGGGCTCTCCAATTTCTCATTCCAAACTGTTATCCATTACACTCGCACTCGCACACCCATGACTTGCGCTGTTGTGTAAAAAGAGACTGTCTCTTTCTGTATGAAGAAAGTTACAAAATGGATTAGCCTTAAGATTGTGGAAATGACCAGTCAGTCAGTTAAGTGCCATACGTGATACACGCTTGAGCGATCATGTCTCGAAAGAGATATGACTGACTGGGCAGAAGATTATCCCGCAGTAGTTTGCCATTGCTTTCTGTGGTAGACTGGTTGCCGACCAAGGCTATAGAACCCAGTCTGTCCTGTTATTTAACCCATAACTGGAAGGAAGAGATGGATTAATACCTTTCCCAAGGGTATTTGCGTGTAAGTGAATACAATGCAGTCAACTGGAATTCGAACTCGGCTCCCCGGTTTCTCATTCCGAGCCGATATCCACTGTACCACAACGCACATCCACAGAAATGACCAAACATTATAAAAAAAACAAAACAAGCAATAAATGGTTCTTTTTAAAATTATAGACTATATTTTGAAATTAAAGAATTTTAAAGAATTACCTTGATGGTATCACTCCTCTTTCTGTCTTTGAACATAATTATTTGCTTAAAATTACTATTGTGTTCTGTAACTCCAAAAATGAATGTCAACTGCTTAAGGAATAATACATCATTATGATGATAGATGATCATTATTAAAAAAAAATATAATACTGCTGTTAGGACTATTATTGAATATCCATTCAATCTGAAAAATTACAAACCTTCCATATTCCAGTTGCGGTCATAGCCTGTTTAGAAAAAATAAGAAAAACTTTTTTAGAAAAGAACATGAAATGAATGTATGTAGATTTTATATGAGTCATATTAACTGAAATTTTTAAATTAAAACTTGTGGAATATTATGAAAGAAAATTTAAGATTTTTGTTTTGTGCTTAAAATTTAATATAAATTCTAAAATAAATTTTAAGAAAATTAATTTATATAATGAAAAATTTCTTTTTAATTTTACTATATTAAATGCTTGCAATATAATGATAAATTTGTGTTGAGTTTGAAACTAATTTTGATAAAGTTTGAGTAAGATAAATTTAAAATTCTACTTGCGTAAAATATAAAATTTTAAAATCAGAATATTTTAAGACTTTAGTTTGAAATAAATCCAGTCTTTAAGAATTCAGTCAAATTGTATAAATCTTCTAACTATTAACCAGTTAGTCTTTTTTAGTCTCTCTTTTTGCAAAGTACTAGAGGCTCTAATTCACACCAAATTGGTTAAGCATCACAATTTTCAGGTTTTTTTTTTCAAATAAGCAATATGGCTTTCACATCTCTAGGTCAACAATGCAAATGCTACTGTTAATAACAAAGAGAATGCTATTGCTAGTAACAATGTGAATGCTTCTGCTCACAACATGAATACTACTACTGATAACAATATGAATGCTAGTGATAATAACCATGTGAAGGCTACTATTGATAACAATATGAATGTGACTGATGACAATGCGAATGCTACAACTGTTCACACTCTGAAAGCTATGGCTGATAACAGTATAAATGCTATTACTGCTAACAAGAAGGTGAATGCTACAATTGATAAAAATCTGAATGTTACTATTAATAACAATATGAGTGCTGCTACTGATAATAATCTGAATACCACTGATAATGACAATGTGAATGTTACTGTTAAGAAAAATGTAAATGCTACTGCTGATAAAAAGATGTGAATGTTATGATTAATAACAATTTGAATTCTAATAACAATGTAAATGCTACTATTTATAACAATATAAATGCTATTACTGCTAAAGTGAATTTTATGACTGATCACAATTTGAATGATAGGGCCGATAAACATGTGAATGCTATTGCTGATAGCAATGCAAATTCTATCAATGATAACAGTATAGATACTACTAATAACAATGTAAATGTTAGTACTAATAACAATGTGAATGCCTCGACTGGGGCAACATGATTATAAAAAAAAAAATAATGAATACTTCTGTTTTCTACTTACTCCAATAAAGTCTATAGGCTAATATCCAGGAGTAAGTGATAAGTACTTCATAGTTTGGAACTCTTAGAATAAACCAGTCATATGGAACACTGGAGATGCTTTTTACGCCTTTCATGTACACATTTCCAATGGCCACCACAAATATCTTGACGTTTTCGCGTTTTAATAAGCCTGCTTGTGAGATGGTCCACAGAAGATTGTTTGTTTTGCCATTAGTGATGGCGATAGCAACATTGATTACTTGAGGCCTGGCACCATCGTTTTGAGTGAAGGAGAATGTCCTCACATATTTTAAGGCACGGTTCACATATTCTTGTCCTCCCATATACTTAATCCTGTCAATGGCAATCAACACCTGGCGTATATTCTTATAGGTGTTTAAGTTGAAGTTATCTTTTTCCCAAGTGCTGTAAGTGACCGTACCAACTCTCACATGACTGGGTGCAATGCGGAAGTACCTGATGACATTCTTCACAAAATTTTTCACTTTCTTGAAGTTTACTTCTCCAACGTAAGTGGATGAGTCGATTACAAACATGATGTCCATTTTTGCTGTGTTGTAACCTGCAAGAAACAAATTTTTTATATTTATATTTTGAATTTCAAATTTCAGATGAAATTTCAGCTTGTTAAGTTGAAAGAAGGCATTCTATAAAGAAAGATTACTTATACAATACAAGGCCCAAGAGTCACTTGAGATAGAGGGTTATAAAGCTTTATGGGTATATGTGGGGAAAAATAACTGTTAACTCTAGACTTGAATAGGTTAAGATTGTAGTTATCAGGAAAGCATCATCTAGGGAGTTAGTTCCACAAAACAGTGGTTTGTGGAAAAAAGGTGTTCAAGTGGAACTTACATTTTATCAACAAAATGTAAAGGGAATTAGTGTGGTTTGATTCAATGTGCATGTTATCACAGGTCTTATTATCACCATCATCAATATCATCACTACCATCCTCATCAATATCATCACTACCGTCCTCATCAATATCATCACTACCATCCTCATCAATATTCATCACTACCATCCTCATCAATATTCATCACTACCGTCCTCATCAATATCATCACTACCGTCCTCATCAATATCATCACTACCATCCTCATCAATATTCATCACTACCGTCCTCATCAATATTCATCACTACCGTCCTCATCAATATCATCACTACCGTCCTCATCAATATTCATCACTACCGTCCTCATCAATATCATCAAGTACTTTCCCACTACTGAAGGAGGAAACCCATCCACAACCTATCAATCAGATGTCAGTGTCATTATGATTATGAATAACATTAGTTGGCATTCAAACTCACTTGGTCCATGGGTTGGCCAAAGGGGTTCTCTTAAAGAAACTCTCTTCATTGAGTGTATGTCTGCAGTAGGATTCAGCACTGATGTTTTCTGGTGTAGACAGTGCTTATAGGTTGAATTGAGATATTTATTTCAATAAGACTGGTAGCCAACCAAGCCTAGAGATCAAAGTCTGTTTTGATAATTCTCTAGAATAATTATTACATTTGCATAGACATTTCATGCCTTAAATGTATCAACTATTATGAAACAGATACAAGAAATATGAATTTTTATAATATTATCTGTCCTATAATAACTGTTACATTTGTATACACATTTCATTTGCTAAATGTATCAAATATTATTCGACAGATGTAGTATATCATTATTTATATAATTCAACCTATGTTTCACTAGCAGTATAACCCGGTGTTGCTCAGGTGTAATGAAAGCTTTAAAACTAATCCATGGTCCTGGAGCTCAGACTCTTTGGACATTGGCATGAAAGACTAAAAAGCAATAGTTGTTTCCAGTTAAAGCAAAACTGTAGACTGAAAGAAAAATGAATGGATGTAAGTCAAATTTTGATTTCCTGGTATTGATATCAAATAAGTGTTTTTGTCATAAACTGAATTTTGAAGGCTAAATAAGTTATCTGAGTAAATGGTATCATGGCTGAGACTAAGAACTACAATTATACCTACTTAGAGCCAAACCTGAAGCAAAAACTAAAATAAAAGGGCTGAAAAAAATACAAACATACAGGCAGATAAACAGGCACACACACAAACATCTTGCCTTTTATATATATTTATATATATATATATATATATATATATATATATTATTGATTTTCTGAACTATTGTAAGAATTGCAACCTTGAAACTTCTGAATATTGTTTCTTATGTCTTTGTCTATGAGTGTATCAAATTTGATTAAAATCGGACTACTTCTTCTAAAACCTGGTTTTTTTCGATTATCAATTTTCGATATTTATCGGGGGTACCTCGACACAAAACCTAGCTAAGAACACTCGCAGATGCTTATAGTACAACTGTGTAAATTTTCAAGAAAATTGGTTGAGCCGTTTCGGAGTCTATAGGTAATGGATGCACACACACACACACACAGACACAGACACACACACACAAAGTTCCATTTATTATATAAGTTTAGATTTATATAATAAGTATTACATCTTCATGCACATTGCATACACTAAATGCATCAATTATTATGGAACAGACATATTATTGATTGATTGATTGATTTGTTTTTTATGGCTTATCAACCCTTTGCAGGTCATTTAAAGCCGGAATATATTTTTAGATTGTAAGAACGTTTTTTTTGGCAGTAATAATGGTTTTAGTGATACAAGTGTTACCAATTATTCCATAGCTGAGAAAATAAGCAATGTTGAGCCTGGTCAGTACCAAGATGGGTGACCACTTGTGAATACCAGGTGCTGCAAGCTTGGATGTGCAGTCCCAATTCCAGTTAGATTTGTTATGTTCACTTAGGAGATGTATGACTCCAACTATTCTCCCACCACTATGGATTAATTAGTAAGACTTGTATCACTAAAACCATTATTATTTCAAAAAGTCATTCTTACAAACTTAAAATATTTTCTGGCTTTAAATAACCTGCAAAGTGTTGATAAACTGTAAAAAGTGAATCAAATAAAAACAAAATTGTTTGTTTCATGCACAAGAATATTTGTAATAAATTAAGAATCAAGAAAATTTGATTGAATTTAGTGAATGTTTTTCATAAGAAATATTATTTTAATATGACTGAGAAGAGAAAAAAATGTCTTGATAAGGCAATCATTTCCTCAGAATTATTCTGTCAAATAAGGAAATTAATAACAAAAGTTTAACTTGGACAACCCCCCCACCCCAACAAATTTTTCAAAAGTGTGAAAATAACGAACCTTTTAGTTTCCATTGCACCTGGACTGTTAAAAAATAAGAGAAAGAAAAAAATGAAAATAATTAGATATGAATTGTTTTTAAAGAAATTTTAGTTTACATGATAAAGGAATTAATTTCTTGTCAGACGCACAATGTGTATGTCTGTATGTATGCATGTAATGTATATGTATTTTGCATGAGTGATTTACATGTCAATCAGTTAATTGTCATAAATGATACATACTTGGGTAATCATGTCTCTTTTGATCTGTGACCGACTAGGCAGAAGATTTTTTCACGGTAGTTTGCAGTTTCACATATACAGACCACATGCACAATTTGACTGAGTTTAAATTACCTTGGGAGTAATATATTCTCCTTCCAGTTATTTTAGACAACTCCTACGCGTAGCTAAGCAATTAAATCATGAAATTGGAGACAAGAAAATAAATGAAGAAAGAAAAGGAAAATTTCATGTCTGTCATGTGTGTATGTAAGATTCACGGCTTGCCTTTCTCTTATTTACACTCAGTATGTTTTAGTATTGTATTGGGCTTACGGCATATCACATTGAATACACCAGTTCTCGTTTGATCACCAAAGTTAAGCAACGTTGAGCCTGGTCAGTACTTAGATGGGTGACCACTTGGGAAAACCAGGCGCTGTAAGCGTTCAGTGACAGATGTGCGTTGTGGTGCAGTGGATATCGGCTTGGAAAGAGAAATCGGTGAGCCGAGTTCGAATTCCAGTTGAATACCCTGCATTCACTTAAGCACTGGCACCCTTGAGAAAGGTATTAATCTGGCCATTCCCTCCAGTTATGGGTTAAAAAACAGGATGGGGCCTGGAGGCAACCCATCTAGTGTTGGTGTCACAATAAAAACACTCTTGGTAGCCCTGGCAAAGCATCAAGTATTCAGCTATTTGACAAGATTATGAATTTCACTTCAAACTGCACCAGGGTTCCAAATGCACAGGGAATACTGGAGGGGTGTAGTGAGTTCTATCTCGGCCAAGGCCACAAGACAGATTGTATTGATAATTGCATTTTGCTTTTTAATGATTTTTTAAAATTTAAACCGAATATTTTTTTTAATAGATATAGTATTTTAAAAGGACATACAATTTAGATTTAAGATTTAATTCTCTTGAAGCAATTGGTACTAAATCAGCAATTACTAAAATTAATAAAATATCTTTTCAACCAGGAATATATTAAAAAAATAGAAAGAAGGAAAACAAAACATTTCACTTGAAAAAATCTCTTTAAACAGGGTGGTTCAAAAGTATGTGGACAGTAGGTGGAACAGACTAATTCACATGACCTTTATATCCAACAAGATGGGGCTCCTCCACATTATTCAAGAGCAGTCTGTGAGTGTCTTGATAAAACATTTTCTGAGAAATAGATTGGCCAAAGAGGTTTAAATGATTGGCCAGCATATTCACCTGACTTGACCCCAATGGATTTCTTCTTTCAAGAGAATTAAATCTTAAATCTAAATTGTATGTCCTTTTAAAATACTATATCTATTAAAAAATATTCAGTTTAAATTTTAAGAAATCATTAAAAAGTAAAATGTAATTATCAGTACAATCCATCTTGTGGTCTTGGAACTCACTACACCCCTCCAGTATTCCCTGTGCATTTGGAACTCTGGCGCATTTTGCAGCGAAATTCATAATCTTGTCAAATATCTGAATACTTGATGCATCGCCAGGGCTACCAAGGGTGTTTTATTGTGATGCCAACACTGGATGGGCTGCCTCCAGGCCCCATCCTGTTTTTTAACCCATAACTGGAGAGAAGTGACGGATTAATACCTTTTCCAAGGGTACCAGTGCTTAAGTGAATGCAGGGTACTCAATGACAATGTCTATAGTCAAAAACAAAGAAGTGTCGGTGATTTGAAAAATTACCTAAGAGATGCATTTAAAGAAATTAATACACAAAGAGACTTGTGCAAAAATATTTGTTGAAGCATGAGGGGTACACTTAAAAGCTGTGTAAATTGTGATGGACAAAAGTGTGAGCAATTGTATTGATAAAATTTAAGCACTTTTTATTATTGTGAATAATAAAATTTATTTGTCAATGTAATAATTGTATTAGTAAGTATAATTAGATATGTAATCTCAGCTGAAGTCATTGCATTCACTTACGTGTAAATACCCTTGGGAAAGGTATTAATCCATCTATTCCTTCCAGTTATGGGTTAAATAACAGTACAGATTGGGTTCCATAGCCTTGGTCAGCAACCAGTCTACCACAGAAAGCAATGGCAACCTACTGCGGGATAATGTTCTGCCCAGTCAGTCATGTCTCTTTCGAGACATGATTGCCTAAGCGTGTATCACGTATGGCAATTAACTGACTGAATCTCAAAATAAATTTACAGTCCATCTACTTTTAGACAACCCTGTATAATGACTTATGAAACTTGAAAGTACTTGAATATTGGTAAAATTATAACATTTATTTAAATTTTCACCAGAAGTCAGGAAAAGGATCTAAATACCAAAAACAAAAAGGTTTTCTGAAAAAAAATTTATCGGTCTTTAACCAAACTTATAATTTATAAATAGATTATTGTCATAATTATAAATTGCTGCCACAATTCATCCTTATACTTAACATTAAAAAGTGACTGTCCCAAGTTGGGGACCTGATTTTGATTGGAAAAAAGTTCTAATAGACTCATTGAAGGGATCCTTGGTAGCAGTGACATGCAAATGTTTGGTGGTCTCCAGGGCCAACTCTTTGATCGTAAGCCCCTAAGACTCAAGTAGTCAGTCAGTTAAGTGCCATACGTGATACATGCTTGGGCGATTATGTCTCGAAAGAGACATGACTGACTGGGCAGAACATTATCCCACAGTAGGTTGCCATTGCTTTCTGCGGTAGACTGGTTGCTGACCAAGGCTATAGAACCCAATCTGTCCTGCTATTTAACCCATAACTGGAAGGAAGAGACAAATTAATACCTTTCCCAAGAGTATTTGCGCGTAAGTGAATACAATGGATTTAGCTGGAATTCGAACTCGGCTTCCCGGTTTCTCATTCCGAGCCGATATCCACTGTACCACATCCCTTTCTTTTAAAAAAAATGGAATGCTTCACGAATTTGCATGTCATCCTTGCGCAGGGGCCATGCTAATCTTCTCTGTATCGTTCCAATTTTAGTATATGTACTGCCGAAGCGAGTACGTAGGGGGGTCCTATTCAGCCCAGTACTGAGAAACGTGAGAATGGAAAATAGATGAAACATGAAATAAACACTTTATTCAAATTAGATATAAACTAAATTTAGTTCATTCTTTAATTGGATGCCCTCCTGATATAGATACCAGGAGTTGTCAAAACCTCTACTTCCAACTACTAGCCCATGCCTTAAAGAAATGCAAAAATTGTTCTCACAATCACAGATCAAACTCTACAGAAAGCTTTGTCATAAAATGTGTGTGTTTGTAGTTTTTTATTGTTTTGTTTTTTTACACAAATATTTGATGGAAAATGTTCTGATGCAATTTCTGTTACTTGGGAGAAAATAAATATACAAGAGAAAACAAAGAAAATAATAATAATGATTAAATCGTTTTACACTTAATTTAAGATAATAAGTTGGTAAATATTTGAATATTTGTTAATGATGAAGTTGTCTTTTCTGTCATCAAATGGGCTTATTCTAAATAGTAAATATTTTGTATATACCTAGTATATATAGCTCACTATAACTCTTCGATTTCACTAGCTGTGTATAATGAAGTTCTAGTATATTTCATGTCTTATTTTTATAATCACTTCACAGCAAGCAAGGCAGAAATGCCACTGGTGCACAGGGGGTTACAGTGAGAGAATAAAAAGGTACAGTGGATCTCAAAAATAAGATATGTATGGGAATCAAGTATATAAAAGATGGCATTTGACTATAAGGGAAGCAGGTAAATGGAAATAGTTCCACAAACGAGAAGTGTGAGAAAAGAAACTGTTAGAAGAGGTGGTTACATTTAACTATTTTGATGGTAAAAAGGTGGGACCTAGATGCCAATCTAGTAGCACAATTGAATACATGTAGTCAGGATACCAGGAAAAAAAAAGCCATAAAAATACTTGTAGAAAAGACAGAGGGAAGTCACATTACATATATTGAAACATAAATTACTGGTAATTGCTGCATGCTATTCTTTTTTTTTATAATCGTGTTGCCCCAAGCAAGGCATTTTACTGCCACTATTGTGCAGGGGGTTACATACGAGATAAGTTATGAGAAAGAGTGACAGGTTACAGAGGGTGTCAGGAATAGGGTAGGAGAAGGATAAGAATACTGATGAGAGTGGAGTGGACAAAGAAAGGAGCATGAGAGAGAGAGAGAGAGAGAGAGAGAGAGAGAGTGCAAGTTAGTGAGATTGGAGATGACAATTGACGTTATATTGAAGATTGTAGCTGTTGGGAAAGCAAGTAAACGGAAAGGAATTCCACAGGTGGGAAGTGTGAGAGAAGAAGCTGCTGGAGTATAATTTGCATTTATAATTTATTGGTTTCACAGTAAAAGGGTGGGACCTAGTTGCTTATCTTGTGGATCGAGTAAATTCATGTATGGGGGGTACCAGTGAGCTAAGTTCATCTGAGCAGGAGCCATGAAAGTATTTGTAGAAGAGACACAGGGAAGCCACATTGCGCTAGTCAGAAAGAAATAATTAGTATATAAAGTAAGATGAAATTATACAAACCTTCATAGTCGTATTTCACTTCATAGTCTGAAAAAGAAAATTTAAAAAATAAGTATTTTCAAACAAAAAGTAAATTTCAGATATGTCAGCATATATATATATGTTTTTCTTAATTCAATTCATCCCCAGTAAAACAGTACGATCACTAAGACACAATGGCTTACTGGGTATGGAAAAATTAGAAAACAGAAACATTACTAAGGAGTAAGAACAAATTTGCTAACCATTCAGTCAGTTAATTGCCATACGTAATACACACTTGGGCGATCATGTCTCAAAAGAGACATGACTGACTGGGCAGAGGATTATCCCACAGTAGGTTGCCATTCCTTTCTGTGGTAGACTGGTTGCCGACCAGGGCTTTAGAACCCAATCTGTCCTGTTATTTAACCCATAACTGGAAGGAATAGATGGATTAATACCTTTTCCGAGGTTATTTGCGTGTAAGTGAATGCAATGAATTCGGCTGGAATTTGAACTCGGCTCCCCAATTTCTCGTTCTGAGTCGATATCCAATGTACCACAATGCACATAACCATTACACAACGTCAAATTAACCAAACAGGCCAAGAAATGTACTACATGCATACTTCTTGAAGAAGAATGAAGTAAAAAAATATTTCTGGGATGATTCAAGAATTCAGTCAGTTAAGTGCCATATGTAATAAATGATTGGACGATCATGTCTCGAAAAAGAAATAACTGACTGGGCAGAAAATTTTCCTGCAGTACGTTGCCATGACTTTCTGTGGTAGACTGGTTGTCAACCAAGGCTATAGAACCCAATATGTTCTGCTATTTAACCAATAGCTAGAGGAAGAAGTTAAGGATCAATGCCTTTCTCAAGGATATTTTTGCCTAAGTGAATACAACAAATTCAACTGGAATTCGAACTTGGCTCTTTGATTTCTTGTTCTGAGCCAACATCCACTTCCCCACAATGTACATATACTTCAGGAATTATCGTACTGTCAAAAAATATTAAATTTAAGAACCTAACATTTGTTGTATTTCCCCTTTTTTATTTATCTTATAATCTAAACAGTGTTAAAATATTTTTATAGTTTTTTTATTTAATTAAAATGAAAATAATTGATGAAGTTATTATTGGTCATGAATGATGATGCAAACCTTTCCCACTATTTAAGGGTTAATCATTGCTATTAGGTTGTCCCAAAAGTTTGTAAACACTTGCAAAAAAATTGAAATTTTACTCGCCAAGTAATCTAAGGACCAGAAAACATTTGCAAAAAATTAAAATTTTACTCGCAAAAGCAACAAAAATTATTGCTCAAAAAAAAAAAGACCACCATTTTCCAAGACATTCTGCCATTGATCTGCAAGCTTTTGGATCTGGTCAAAGTACCATTCAGCCAGCTTCAAATCAAAGAATTCTTGACACACTTCCTCGACTTATCAAACGAGTCAAATCGGCGGCACTTCAGAAAATGTTGCAGTGAGCGGAAAAGGCCGTAATCTGATGGAGCACAGTCAGGACTGTAGGCTGGATGTGGCAGAACCTCAACGCTATCCAGCTCTTCAAACTTGTCTTTGGTCTTCCTGACGGTGTGTGGCTTGGCATTGTCCTGCTGCATCAAAGCATGCTTTCGGTTGATCAGAACCGGGCACTTTTGCTTCAACTTTTTGTAGACCCGCTCAAGTTGCTGACAGTAAAGTTCGGCACTGATGGCACGACCATTCAGAACCAACTCAAAATGCATGATTCTTTCAAAGTTCCACCAAACGCACAACATGACTTTCTTGCCGAATCGATCTTGTTTTGGAACCAACGGTGTTTCTTGCCCTTTCTGAACCCATCGCTTGTCTCGATTGTGCTGAACCAGATAAACCCATTTCGCAAGTGTTTACAAACTTTTGGGACAACCTAATATTTCATAAAATGATCACTCATTTTTTATTTTTGAAATGTAAGAGGTTACTTACCCATATACATTAACCTCTCCTGATAACCTGTAGGAAAAAGAGAAAGTTTTTGCATTAGAAAAACATTTTATAATACTGTCTTTAAAAAGGGAAAACAATATCTGTATGTATTGAGAATTCCATAAAAAGTGAGCTCAAAAGATTTCATCGAAAATTGGTAATATGCATTGAACTTGTCTATATTTCTGAGATGAGGTAGTATTTACAGTTTTTAAATTATTCGGATTATTGTCCTCATCTTTGTTGCCATTTGTACTACAGCAGTGGTGAACAAGTAACTTACAGGGTTAAAGGGAGATAACTCATGACTACCAGAAGAGGCTCTATGCAAGGGATGGAAATCATATACCCCAGTGATTGCAATAAAGTGTTCTGTTCAAAATTCTTAGCACCTGAAGAAGGCCGGAGTGTACAACGGTTGAAACAAATGGCAACTTCCTTGAAAATATGTTTTTTGCTTTGACTAGATCATGTTACGTCTTTTATCTGAAAGTCTTGATAGAATTATTATTAAATTTGGACAACCATTTTTTTTCCCAGTAAGGTCCTCCCCCCTGTACAAGGTCTAGAGACCATTTGCAGTAGAGGACAGATGGGGGAGATAATGGTTAACCCTAGCCTTGAACAATTTAAGATTGTAGTGACCAGGGAAACAACCTCTTGGGAATCAGTTCCACAGAGCAGTTTAAGTGGAACTTTTTTTTTTTATAATCATATTGTCTCAAGCAAGGCAGTTTACTGCCACTGTTGTGCAGGGGGTTACAAAGGAGGAAAGTTATGGGAAAGAGTGACAGGTTATAGGTGGTGTCAGGAAGTGGGTAAGAGAAGGATGAGAATATTGACAAGAGTGAAGAAAAGAGCATGAGGGAGCTGATGCAAGTTAGTGAGATAGAAGACGACTGTTGACTTTACATTTAAATTCTTGAACATTATAGCTGTCGGAGAAGCAAGTAAACGGAAGGGAATTCCACAGGCGGGAAGTGTGAGAAAAGAAGCTGCTGGAGTAGAATTTGCATTTACATTTTATTGGTTTCGCAGTAAAAGGGTGGGACCTAGTTGTTAATCTTGTGGCTCAAGTAAATTCAAAAATAGGGGGCACCAGTGAGCTAAGTTCATTGGAACAGAAGCTGTGTAAGTATTTGTAGAAGAGACACAGGGAAGCCACTGCACTGACGAGAAAGTGACTGTATCTGAGCTGCCAAGTTGGGATCAGTCACATTAGAGATTCTCTGTTGGATGTTGTCAAGGACACTGATGGATTACAGAGGGAATGTGGATCATTTGCTACAATGTAAGTGGTATAGCAGGTCCTTGCCATGAAGGTTAGACCAACTTCTTCTGAGCACTTTTCATGAAAGTATCAATAAAGCAGTGAGAGGCTTGCCACATTCTGCCTGGGAGAGCAAGACTGAAAAAATGTCTCCAGCAAGGACTCAGAGACACTTTTCAACTCTATCAAGACTGGAAAATAAAGCTTGGCAGCTCCTACCCAAATATGCCAACAATACTCCATTTTTGACTTGATCTGGCTCTTGTAAAAGTAGAGCATAACATGAGGAGTCAGGTGCTTACTAGATTGCTATAGGGACCCGATCATTTTACCTGCACCTTTAGCGATGGATCGTATATAAGAATTCTACTTAAGGTCGGGTCTGAGTATGTAGAAATAAATCTTATTAAAGATGTGCTCTCTGGCAAGATTTCAAACCTGCCTTCTCCTTTGCAGAAATTCTCATTAGATTTGATATGCTTTAGACTGGCTCAGCCAGGAAGAGTGTCACCAATCAAGCAAGTCTGAATAGTGCCTTATAAGCACAAATCCTTCCTAGATTGCCAAAAGCTATTTGAGTGGAACTTACTTCTCACTGATGGAAATGTGGGTCATTTGCTACAATGTAAGCAGTATGGTGGGTCCTTGCCATGAAGGTTAGACTTTACAGAACCAAGGAATGTAATTCTTCTGTGCACTTTTCATGGAAGTAGCAATAAAGCAGTGAGAGGCTTGCCACATTCTGCCTGGGAGAAGGCAGTTTTTATGGTAGAAAAGAATTTGTCACCAAAAGAGCTCCTTTTTTGTGTAAATAAAAATAGTTTTGGATCTTTATTGTGATACATGTTTTGCATAAGTATACATGGGTCAGTCTTCCTCTATTTGCAGTGTTCCTTTAGGATGTAGCCGATCATGGCCTTCCACATCTTCCTATCCCTTGTAGCTTTCTTTTTTTACCCCTTCCAAATCTTATCTGAAATCTATTTGCTCAAGCCCATTAAGTATATTATGCATTGCTTTCTCTGCTTCTTTTTCCTTCTATCTGACCTGTGAGTATCAGATTCACCAAACCACCCTTCCTTATTATATATCTCAGGAACAGCAGCTGATGTTAAGTAATAGTTTTCTTTTCATTTCCCTCCTCTGCAAAAATCTCATCATTGCAGATATGCTTGGTCCATGGTATCTGCAGCATCTTTCTTTAGAACCTCATTTTGGTTGCTTCAAGTCTCTCTTTCATCTTTGATAAGATTGGCCAGCATTCACTACCATACTGAAGAACAGATATCACATAACAGTTCAGTACTCTCTTTGTTTCTAGCAAAATTTTCCTGTCTCTTATTACTCTACTTAGCTTCTGGAATGTATACTTGGCCATGCAGATTTGCCTTTGGATCTCAGTGTCGCACTTTCTGTCCTCTATTAGGATACTTCCCAGGTATTTTTATTTCCCTATATATAAAAGAATCTTGCACTGTCCCCTGAAATACTGGCAGTGGATACCAATGATCTTCAGTGAAAGAAAAAAAGATTGCAACTATATAACACTTCATGGCACTTCAGTGTGTTCATAATCATGGCTCTCCACAGTTGCCATTTCTTTGTTATCTGTAAATTTCTATGACTTTTTGCAAAAGATAGTGGAGCAGTTTTCCATTGATTTCATTATTCTAGACTAGTTGCTACCCAAATTGCACAGACCAGTCTATTTCACCATTTAACCAATAGCAAGTGAGTCAAGAGATGAATTCATGTCTCTTCTAAAAGGATTTGTGCAAAAGTGAATACAACTGATGAGGCCAAAATTTGAACTCAAATCACTGATTTCATTTTCTGTGCCAATAACAGTTATGTTATGTTTGTTCAAAAGTGAATGCAACTGATGAGGCCAGAATTTGAACTCAAATCACTGATTTCATTTTTTGTGCTAATAACAGTTCTGGTACTCACACATCCATTTTGATTTAGGATAACATAACAACCTAAATAAAAAATGACTATGGAGAACATAAAAAAGAAACAATGAAATCTGAAAATAACATACCTTCCATGACCCATTTTTTGTCATAACCTGAAGTAAAAGAAAAAAAATCAGTTAGAAAAGGACACTAAAATATACATATTTCATTTATTTAAAAGTGTCAATGAAAATTTTAACATGCAACTAGAACATAAATTATATTTTTCTTTGAAAAATTAAGGTAATTTAACTGATCATTTTATAGTTCTAACATGATTGCAAACATATTAACAATCTGCCTGTAAAAATGACAATATTTGTTTAATGTATAGATCAGCATTTCTTATGATCAAAATGTCATTTCCCAGAATTTTTGTCTGTAGGATTAGTGTAATATGAAAAGTGTCTCTGTCTCTCTCTGTCTCTCTCTCTCTCTCTCTCTCTCTCACACACACACAAAAAAAAAACACAAAGAAATAACTCATTTTCAAATGAAAAATGAAAAATATTCAAAGGCTCTACAAAATAATTGTATTAAACACTTCTTAGTACAGCTGTGTACTGGTCTTATTTAATTATGACCCAAAACTAACAAATATATATATATATATATAGTGTTAAAGTGTGATGATGTTTGGTTCCAAAAATGTGCGCTGTGGTACAGTGGATATCGGCTCGGAACGAGAAACCGGGTAGCCGAGTTCGGATTCCAGTCGAATCCATTGTATTCACTTAGGCGCAAATACCCTTGGGAAAGGTATTAATCCATCTCTTCCTTCCAGTTATGGGTTAAATAGCAGGACAGATTGGGTTCTATAGCCTTGGTCGGCAACCAGTCTACCGCAGAAAGCAATGGCAACCTACTGCGGGATAATCTTCTGCCCAGTCAGTCATGTCTCTTTCGGGACATGATTGCCCAAGCGTGTATCACGTATGGCACTTTAACTGACTGACTGGTAGAAAAGCATTTTTAACAAGGAAGTTTTTTCATAAAGGGCTTGATATTGAGATAGATCGTTTTAATTGAATCAATGTAGAGAAATTTGTCACTTTAAAACTTCGAAATCAGCATAATTTTACTCAGGTAAGTGCCAAACTTCTCTACAATAATTATAAATATATATATATATATTGTAAGGGAGTTAAAGAACAGATAGATTAAAACCCATTGTTCATGCATTTAGTTCATGCATTTAGTTACCAAAAATAATAAATGCAGTTCTTAAGTGAAAGCTTAGAAGAAAACCAATAAATAATTATCCAAATGTTGGAGAATTTTTGTTTTTATTTTCGACTGAAATTAAAGCCAAAATACGACGTTTAGAATGGCTCATGATTAAACATAATAGACATTCATTGTTTCTTATATTTAATAGCATATGTTTAGAAAATATATATATATATATATATATATATATATATATGTAAGGAAGTGAAAGAATAGATTAAAACCCAACTGTTCATGCATTTATTTTTATAAAGAGTGTTCAATATGAAGTAGAGCTTAATATTGTCATTTTTTTATTACAATGGTTTATAAAAGCATTTTATCACTACACAAAAATTCTCATGTTTCAGAACAATACTGTTCTTCTTCAGGTGATATTTTAAATAAATGGTGAAAATGATTTATTTAAAAAATATAAGATGAATTCATGGTTATTTAGAAAATTAAGGAGTGGCAGTTGGAGGAAGTTAAACACTATGCTTGTAGGTGTGTCAATATTGCTCAATCAAAAGTGAGAATTAGGTTGAACTATGGAGTTGAAAATCTGGGTCATGAAAGAGAACAGAGTAGCATAATTCAAGACAGTCAGTCAGTTAAGTGCCATACGTGATACACGCTTGGGCAATCATGTCTCGAAAGAGGCATGACTGACTGGGCAGAAGATTATCCTGCAGTAGGTTGCCATTGCTTTCTGTGGTAGACTGATTGCCGACCAAGGCTATAGAACCCAATCTGTCCTGTTATTTAACCCATAACTGGAAGGAATAGACGGATTAATACCTTTCCCAAGGGTATTTGCGCGTAAGTGAATACAATGAATTCGGCTGGATTTCGAACTCAGCTCCCCGATTTCTCGTTCCGAGCCGATATCCAATGCACCACAACGCACATCCAATGTCAAGACAACACTTTCTAATTTGTCTAGGTAAGATACATACTGAGACCATATATTATTTAAATGGGTAGACAATAGTTTCTAACATTAGGTTAGATTTGGGGTTTTTTTAAAATTTGATTTTGTATTACCTTATCTGTTAAAGGGGCTGGATTGTTTAGATTAGAATTAGTATTAAGTGATTATGGTATACTACGATATATTGGAGTTAAGAAAACCAAATAAGTATTGTGTGGGTGAATTATTTTCGTAAAATAATTTTTAAATAATATTAAAGCATAAGTTATAAATAAACAATTGTAATTAATTAAATTTTAGAGAAAAATATTTTCGATGTTTACATAAAACCATTAATTTATCCCTACAGCAGTACTTTATTTTTTTGAACATTATAATCTGTAACCTTTCATTCAGGCACAAAGAGCAAATGTCATAGAATGATTTACAGATTCTTGTTTTTTCCAGAATTTTCCATTTTACTTTGAGGGTTTTATTTGTATCTTTTAACTGCCAAAAATATGCAGCAAAGGATGTTTGGTTTCAGTATGTGTTATTTTTTAAGGAAGTTAAATGTAAATTGCGGTGATACCGACCGAGCAAAAGCGAGGCACTGGATGTTTGCACCCTCACAACCAAAAAGCAAATGACCAAAACTCGACGCCTTGCGCACATATTCCGGTTGAAAAATAAAAATTAATGAGATATTAAATTTTCAGTTCGCGAGCCTACGTGAATTTTATTAAGAGCCAATGGGAAGCCCAGAATCAAATACAAGTTTGAATCCCAAATGATCACCTGCAATCCAAAAAGTTGAAATCACCCAGACAGACAGACCCAGACACACACAGACTGACTCGTGACAGACAAGAGTAATTAGTATCTCCCTGACCAAGTCAAGTGGCTTACTATGCTCGTCGCCTTCACCTCCCTTATCTATCTTTTTCTGTCTCAAAACTACTTACTGACCTAAGGAGCACATACATCAAAGACATTCCTTACTTACAGCGCTCCCACATTCCTAAGCATTAATTTTCTTTTCAGCATTTTATTGACATGAACATTTTAACTTCTGTTAGATCTATACTTCAAGTATTTCTTTAACTGTAAAAACCTTAATTGATATGTGTATATATAAAATGTTATTTTTCAACTCAAATTGCTTTTCTTGAATTATAATCTTTTTATGACTTATAATGGGCTATCTTCAGCAGGCCAAATTCCATTAATCTGCAACAATATATAACTACCCTTGACTAGAAGGATAGTTATATAGACTCTCCACTATAAACTGGAAAAGAATGGATAACCCACTATAAAAGATCACCTCTGCTTAAAAGTGTTATCAGTAGATCAAATGTAAATTTAGGCTATATTTGCAAATATAATTCATTTTCTGATAATAAATATCATGTTAATAATATAAATTATATTAAAATAATAAAACATGCAGTTATACTGAAAAGTTAATATCCTTGAGCCTTATTTGCTTTTAATTCTTCTTTAATTCCTTTTTTTGATTATAGCTGTTAACTGGAGCAAGGAATGGCTTGTTAATTTTAATGTAAACAAAACTTCTGTCTTTTAATCACTTGAAAACCTCCTTCCTGACCTTCATGAATATTGTAAGAGTGATTTGTTATGACTTCTCAGTCTAACATTTTCAGCTAATATGAAGTGTACAGACTATATTGAATCCATTGCTAGGTCTGCTGCTAAGAAAGTTGTGTCACTTATTTGCACCAGATAATTTACTTTCTAGAATCTATTTTGCATATTTATAAGTCTACCATTTGTTCATACTTTGATTACTGTTACCACATCTGGTCTAAATGTCCAGTTGTATATTGACAAATGCTTGGTAAAATTCAAGGAAGAATCAGCAATAATATTAACCCTGACCTGGCATTTCAGCTTTCATTAATTTCATGCTGCCATAATATAATTTAGCTGTGCCTTCTATAAATACTTTAATGTTAATTGTTTATGAATTCAGGTGTAGTACTAGATTAGTGGCAAGGTCTTATCAGTTTGACTAATAATCATAAGTACTATGCTAACAGGTTCCTTTCTCTGACCTTTCATTTGTGGAACTCTCTTCTGGTGTCAAAATTTTAAGGCAATGCCAATCGTTATCCACTGTCTTGATTTGTTTTCTAGTCTTCTCACTCCCTAAATTTCCCCTTTTTTTTCCCTTATTCTTCCACACACAATAACCCCTTCCATCTTCGTGTTTTCACTGCCTTGCATGGGGTGATATGATTAAAAGAAAAAAAATTGAACTTACTCCAGTATATTCTGTATGCAAGTACCCAGGCGTATCTTTCAAGTACCCAGTAGCTAGGTACTCTCACGATGAACCAATCCGATGGAAAACTGGCGATTCTTTTTTCGTTTGCCATGTTCACTTTTCCAATAGCTACAACAAATATTTTCACACCTTGACGTTTCAACAATATGGCCTTATTTGCAGTCCACCAGATATTGTTGGCTTCACCGTTGGTGATCATAATAGCAACACTGACCACATGTGGTCTTGCTCCATATCGGTAAGTGAAAGAGTATCGTTGGAGAAAGGTTAGTGCTCGGCTTGTATAATGTTGTCCTCTTATATAAGGAATCCTGTCAATAGCTCTTAGCACTTGAAGCAGATTAATGTAGCTATTCAAATTGAAGTTGTCTTTAACCCAAGTGCTGTAGGTGATAGTGCCAACTCTCACATGCCTAGGTGCAATGCGGAAATACTTGATGAAATTCTTCACAAACTGTTTGGTCTTTCTGAAGTTTTCCAAGCCAATAAAGCTAGACGAGTCCAGAACAATCATAATATCTAGTTTTACTCTTTTATAACCTGTTAAAAAAAGGATGCAAGAAAATTTTAACTTTTTAAAGAAATGCATGAAAAAAATCTATTCATTTTTAAAAGTAATAGTTATAGGCTGAAGGAAATTGAATAATTTAAAAACAATTTTTAAGAATTCATCCATCCAGTACTACCAAAATATCAATTTATGCCCCAGCTTTTTCCCAATCTCACCTTTTCTTATAGCGGAACAAACTAAAAAACATAGACATAAAAAAGAGAAACTTGAAAAATATTCCTAATAGTCTAGTTTTTATTTCATGTTGTAAAAATAAATGTATCTTTCTGTAACATATTTTAATATAGCTGTTTGCATTTTTGTGGTTTCTTAACTATCCATAAACGACATTGCACTTTTCCCACGACAGTTTCATGCGATCTCACTTAAACACATGTCGAAATCTTCCAGGATCTATCTGCAAAATACTGCTTGATAATACATACATAATAGCATCATCTACATGCAAAAGAAGATAAAAAAAAAATTGCTAATAAAAAAGAGAAATCCTATACTTAATAATGTCAATTATGAACATGGTTATAATGTGCTTACCGTGTTCGGAACTTAGCATACACAAGACTCTATATGCATAACCTTTACACATGTTTATTTACAAGTAAAACAAAATTAATTCTTGATAATGGCTAAAAGTATATCCGAAATTGCTCGAAAGTAAAAAAAAACTTTAGACAGTTCTTATATAATTTGAGTTCTGAAAAGAAAAAATTATACGAATACATTAAAATCTTAATGGTAATAACTTGACTGTCATTTTTAATGAAACCTATCTATCTATCTATCTATACAAACAAACATAATATCTAGTTTTACAATTTTATAACCTGTTAAAAAAAGGATGCAAGAAAATTTTAACTTTTTAAAGAAATGCATGAAAAAATCTATTCATTTTTAAAAGTAATAGTTATAGGCTGAAGGAAATTGAATAATTTAAAAACAATTTTTAAGAATTCATCCATTCAGTACTACCAAAATATCAGTTTGTGCCCCGGTTTTTTCCCAATCTCACCTTTTTTTTATTGAAGAACAAACAAAAAACATAGACATAAAAAACAAACACATTGCAAGTCTACACATAAAATCCTTCTACAAAAATGTTTTTATAGATAAATGCCTAAATCAATTAAAAACCACTTAACAGAAATAAAATTACCTCTACTTACACAGAAAATCATAAAACTATGCTATCTAATTACTAAGCAATGTTTCTTCACTTTCAATGACCATTTCTATAGACAAAAATTTGGTTTACCAATGGGAATGCCTCTCAGTGGCATTCTCGCTTGTTTATTTTTAGAATTTCTGGAAAGAGACCATTTCAGAAACATTTTACCACCAAACTCCTCCTACTTTAGATATATAGATGACTCACTTCTAATCTATCCAGAAACGACTAACATAGATCTTGTCAATAAACTCAATAACATCAAACCTACAATAGACTTTACCTTTGAAACTGATTCTAATCATATTCTTCCTTTCCTAGATGTCATATTGCACAAAAATAACAATGATCTCAATTTTGATGTCTATAGAAAAGCTACCAACAAAAACGACCTGATCAATTTCTATTTTAACCACTCTTCCAAAATCAAATCTGGTATTATTATAGGCTTCTTTTTAAGACCACTAAGAATCCGCAGCCCCCAATATTCTAGCAAAAGAAGAAAAATACATAGAAAGCACATTCAGAAACTTACAGTACCCATATCACTTTATTCACAATGCAAAAAGAAAGGAACATAATATATACAACCACAGCAAAAGCAACACTAATAACAATAATAATCTAAACAATAACAGATACATTATACTATCCACCAACTCCATTGCATCTGCTTACAGCCATATCACGTTGAATACACCAGTTCTCGCTCGATCACCGAAGTTAAGCAACCTTGAGCCTGGTCAGTACTTAGATGGGTGACCGCTTGGGAATACCAGGTGCTGTAAGCGTTTAGTGATGGATGTGCATTGTGGTGCAGTGGATATCGGCTAGGAAAGAGAAATTGGTGAGCAGAGTTAGAATTCCAGTTGAATACCCTGCATTCACTTAAGTACTGGTACCCTTGGGAAAGATATTAATCTGTTCCTTCCCTCCAGTTATGGGTTAAATAACAAGGGTAGGACTTGGGGACCCTGCCCTGAAAAACAAATCCCCAATGAATCTTGGTACTCGAAAAGAAAAAGTATTACTAGACACAAAAAATTATATAAAAACAACAATAAATTGTTGAAAGAAAAAGGTATTACCAGCAATAAATAAATAAAATTTAGTTGGCAATAAATGACCCGCCAAGGTTGATATGCCATAAAACAAAAACAACCAACCATTGCATCTGCTATCCAAAACAATTTATCCCATCTAAAAAAACACTTACATAGTAACAAGTAACTCGAAAATTATTATGGACATTGTCAAATCTAAAAAAAAATGAAATCATAATAATGAACAAGCAGATATATACAAAATAAATTGCCAAAGTTGTTCCTCCATGTACATCGGAGAAACAAGTAGAAATCTAAAAAAACGTATATATGAACACAAAAGAGACATCACTAATAATAATCTAACAAGTGCATTAGTGATTTACAGATATATATATATATATATATAGTCATCTGCAGACAGATCTGTTTTACTGTATCACAGCTCATCAGTACGGTTAGACATCCGATTGCTTTTTACCCAGGAATGAAACTCGATCAAATTGGCGTTAGTCGGTGATTCTACCGCTGAGCTACAGGCGCTCGGTAGAAGGAGGCAGACCTTTTAGCATGTACATTATCATTATATACGCCCAATAGCTGAGAATGTTCTAATTCATTGCTGAATGAACGATGTGTAGATGCCAGAGTAGCTATATAATCTGTGGTGTCTTCAAAAATATTTTTGTTTATAAAAACTGTGTTACGATTAGAAAAAAAACAGAAATAAACTGAGTAGAATATATAACTTATGTGTCACTAGTATGAATGAAAATAAAATTTTGTAACTACTACTCGGTTTTTCTTCCCTGTCTTCCCTTTGTCCGAGGGTTGGAAGTTCTGCCATGTCGTCCAGGTCTGATGTTCATTCGCCACCACCCCTGATCCATTGCTTGTTCAGGTTTGAGGCTGGTGCTTTTCAGATCCTCATTGATGCAGTTGGTCCATCTTTTCCGTGAGCGACCTCTAGGGTAGGACAATGCTCTCAACTTTTCTAGGCCACGCATCCTGGTCCATGCGCTGAAGGTGGCCATACCAGCACAGTCTGTTCCACTGAAGAACCTCCTCCACACTAGCTAGACCCAGTCTAGGCCTCAATGAATGTAAAGGGTCCCTGTCAGAGAGTTTCGAGGCACAGATCCAGTGGATCATGGCGTGGTCACTATGGGCTAATCTGGCTATATCCTTAGCCGTAACAGGCCATGTCTCACTAGTGTGGAGAAGGATGCACCTCACACACAAATTGTGAACATGGCCCCTGTTGTGCAGAGAGATGCCACGACATGTAAGGATGGGGAGGAGCTCTCTAAACATTTTCCATGCCGATCTTAACCTGGCAGTTGTGGCGTCATAGCAGCCCCCTCTCTCACCAGTGGCATCACCCAGGTAGCAGAAAAGTTAATAAAAATAAATTCAGTAAGAAATAATTAACAAAATAATAAAATATTTTTAAAGAAGTTTTCTCTTTTTCCTTGTCAGGTTATGAGATTTATAACACAAGGGTTATAAGGACATTGCATGTTGCATGTCTAAGGTAAAATATCCTGACGAAACCCATTCCTCTTCAGGCTTGTTTTAATTTTTTTTTTTCTTTTAAACTAGTTGCCACCTCAAGTCAGCCCTTCTATTGAACCCACATGGATTCATGCCTTTTACAAGGGCATCAGCACAAAGTTAATGAAACAGAATTGAGTGGGAACTGAACCTGACTAGCTGAATTCAATTTTTTCACTGATATCCTTGACACTATCAGCACCCTATTCCCCCTTTTCAGAAATCAATAAATAAAAAGTTTAAAAACAATCTTACAATATAATATCCAAAGAAACCAAGTTTTTGTTCATACATATTGCCTGTTTTCTTAAATATTTAAAATTCTGCATCTGCTTGTTGTTTATTTGTAACTGAACTTTTCTCTTGCTTATGAGCATATTTTCTATTTTCTTACAGTTGATAGTTTTCCCTTTTTTTGTTGCTTTCTTCCACTAACCTATCTAGAAGGTTCATCTGCATATCTTATATTGTTAAGATTATGCTTACCAATAATAAATCCTGGTAGAGTATCCAATTTCCTTTACGATAGCATCACTGTAGAGGTTGAAGAAATCTTACACTCTTTTTTTGTGCAGCTACTCAATTTATAATCTATTCATAAGCACGTGGTTTGCTTCCAGTATATGACAGAGAAATAAAGGCCAGTTTTTTTCCTTATATTCTTTTGTATTTTTTTTTATTTATCTTCTGGGTTATCCTACTTAACTTGCCTGAAAAAAAAAACTGTCACTAAAGAATGCTCCTTAAGCCTATAAATAGGCAATGATATTTTTACACATTCTCTTTCAAAATCAAATAAATTTTGTTTTTAGGTCATTGTAAGATTTTGGTAAGGTGTTTGCTCAGAGAATTTTTCAGAATTTGTAAAAACACCAAAAAAAACTAAAGATTTAAAACTAAAATTTAAAATACAAAAAGATTGGTTATTATTTTTGATAGCATGAGTAAATTCTTCTTCTATGTGTTGAATCCATTTAGAACATAAGCAATCATGTCTTTCCACAATTTCCTCTACTTCAGTCTGTCCCTGTTAATATCAAATTTTCTAAACCTTCTTTCCTCATTATGTATCCTAGAAATTTCTCTTCCTGATGTTAAGTATAAGTTTTACTTTTATTTTAATTTTCTCCAAAACTTTAGCATTGTTTACATGTTTGGCCCATGGTATTCTCAGCATCCTTCTGTAGAACGGCATGCCTGTTGCTTCCAGTCTCTTCTTCCTTTGTGAGGAGATTTTTTAGCATTTGCTGCCATATAGAAGGGATAAGAGTTAATTACTTCTTTCTTTGTTTTTAACAAAATGTTTTTGTTTCTTAATACACTGCTTACCTATTCAAAGGCATCTTTGGCATTCTTAACCTGCCTTTGAATTTCTGTGTAGCCTTTCCATTCTCTGTTAAAACACCTCCCAGATATTTAAGTTTTTGTATTTGTTTGATTTTGGTATTCCCAATTTGTAATTTGCATGTTGGGATCATTCTTTGGCTAATAAATTACTTGAATTATAAGAAGCTCAAATTTTCCCCTAATAAAAATTAAGCAATATGAATATAAAAAATTTCTCTTATATAAAGTAATATGAATATAAAAAATTTCTCTTATATAAAGTAATATGAATATGTAATTTCACTTATATAAAGTAATATGAATATGTAATTTCACTTATATAAAGTAATATGAATATGTAATTTCACTTATATAAAGTAATATGAATATGTAATTTCACTTATATAAAGTAATATGAATATGAAATTTCACTTATATAAAGTAATATGAATATGAAATTTCACTTATATAAAGTAATATGAATATGTAATTTCACTTATATAAAGTAATATGAATATGTAATTTCACTTATATAAAGTAATATGAATATGTAATTTCACTTATATAAAGTGATATGAATATGTAATTTCACTTATATAAAGTGATATGAATATGTAATTTCACTTATATAAAGTGATATGAATATGTAATTTCACTTATATAAAGTGATATGAATATGTAATTTCACTTATATAAAGTGATATGAATATGTAATTTCACTTATATAAAGTGATATGAATATGTAATTTCACTTATATAAAGTAATATGAATATGTAATTTCACTTATATAAAGTAATATGAATATGTAATTTCACTTATATAAAGTAATATGAATATGTAATTTCACTTATATAAAGTAATATGAATATGAAATATCCCCTATATAAAGTAATATGAATATGAAATTTTCCTTATATAAAGTAATATAAATATGAAATTTACTATATATAATGCAAGTAATATGAATATGAAATTATTCTTATATAAAGTAATATGAATATGAAATTTTCCTTATATAAAGTAATATGACTATAAAATTTCCCTCATATAATGTAATATGAATATGAAATTTTGCTCATATAAAGTAATATGAATATGAAATTGTCCTCATATAAAGTAATATGAATATGAAGTTTTCCTCACATAAAGTAATATGACTATAAAATTTCCCTTATATAAAGTAATATGAAAAGCAGGCATGAGAACAGATTTGTTTGTAGAACTTGAATAACACTTACCTCTCTTTTCAAAAACTATTTTTTTAGGAACTGTATAAGAAAAATTAAGAAATGTTTAGAAAATTTATTACAAAAATAGACAAATATGCAACAAATATATTTCTATACAAATAAAGTAACATCAACTTTTGATAAATATATATATATTGGGTTGTCCAGAAAGTCCTTGCCGATTTTTAATCATTCATGTTTGAATATGTTAGAACACATCAAATTTATCGACAGATATATTACACTTACATTTCTGGTTAGAGTGCACTTCAAACTATCTCTTGAGAAACAAAGTATAAAATTACTTAATTCATGTCAGTTTTGCCTCCCTATGAAAATGAAAGATTATAAGATGCATTTTAAACACTTGATGCTTTTTTTTATTACAATAAAGGGAAAAAATGACCCACAAGCAAAAAAAAAAAAAGTTGCTAAGTTTAGAGTAGCTGATTGTAGTCTTATTGGTGCAGAACACTCAGACAGTCCTTAACCCCACTACAGATGACAATGAAATCAAGATATTGATTGAGAATAAGTCACATTACACAGCTTGAGAATTGGCAGAAACACTCAATTTATCAAAATCCACCATCCATGTAATTGCCATGATGTTTGAGTACCACATGGTCTGAATGAAAAGAATGTTTTGGATCACTTTTCTATCTGTGATTATCTGTATAAATGCTATGAAAATGTACCCTTTTTTTTTAAGCAAATTTTGATGAGTGATGAAAAATGAATTGTTTACAACAATGTTAAGCAGAAAAGATCCTGGGGTAAATGACATGAGCCAACTTTAGCAACCTCAAAAGCATGTCTTCCAGCAAAGAAAATCATGCTGTATTTGTAATGTAAAAGCAAATAAAATAAAAGAGAAAAAGAAAACATAGCTTACATGTGGCACAAGGCAAAAAGTATACAGCACTCATTGAGAATTGAACTCATTATTCAGTCATAATTTTTCTGAGATAAGTGTGCTAACCTTTACGACACATTGTGATGCCTGCAATGATTTTCTAAGTGTAGTTTAGATGTGACACAAGTCCAAATAAATGAGCACCTAGTGAGGATTGAAGTCACTACAAATAGTAGTGAGCATAGTTTAGATGTGGCATTGGACTGAAAGTGTGGAGCACCCAGTGCGGATCAAATTTTTCAGTTGTAATTGATCTCTCAAGACAAGCTTGCTAACCATTACACCATTGAAGTGTCCCTTTTTTATACCTATGTATTGATTATGTCTTATAAAGCAGTTGTTATGAAGTTTATGCTTGTCAGGAAGGACCGCTTTTCTATTTTTAAATACTTTATAATCCTTTTGTATCACATTGAATACAAAATAGTTAATCTATTGGAGCAGCTTGAAAGTATTTTCGATGCATTTCTCTTCTTCAAGTAAATACTAGGGGCTGCAAATTGTGAGTGCTCTTAAATAGAATCTGATGATGATTTTGGATTTCATTTTGTTGTTATAATGAGAATAGAAATTTTGATGCATTTTCCTTCTTCATGTATAGACTGAGGGGTACAAATTGTGAGTACTCGTAAATAAAAACTGATGATGATTTTGAATTTTGTTGTTATTTCTCTTCTTCATGTAAATACTGAGGGCTGCAAATTGTGAGTGCTCTTAAATAGAATCTGATGATTATTTTGGATTTTATTGTATTGTTATGATGAGAATAGAAATTTATGAGATCATTTTTATTAGTTGATTTTCAGTGGACACTAAGTTTTAAGTTACTGTTAATGTGGTGTAGCATGATATCTAAAAATTACAAAGTTTCCATTCATCCATGAAAATACTTTCTCCAGTGTTCATGAAGTAAATTATGTACAGCTGTCCCAGTTAAAAATCATCAAAAAAGATATAAAGAAATTACCTAGAATCTTCAAATAATTTTCATAATCTGTAAAGAAAATGATAAAAGTATTCATAAGATAAATATTTATTTTAACAATTTTATAAATTAATATTATCAGTTAAAATAATAATTATCGTAGTATTTATTTACATATGTACAAAATAGTTCTATTAATTAAAATTACATGAAAGCAAACTTGTAAATAAAACAAACTTAGAATGGGAATCAGAAGGAAGATTTGATTTTTATCAAATGTATAATTTAATTTTGCCATTATTACTTAATATATTATTGAATTTTTGCCATTTTTCATACATATTTGATTTAATTTTTATCAAGTGTATTATCTAATATCTATATTTTGTACAAGATATCTAATTTTTACAAGATGATTATTAAGTTTTTGCGATTTTTACTGGATGAATCAATAAAATTTTTTAAAAATTAACCAGATATATTATCTAATTTTATCAGATGTATTATTTAATTTTTTTCATTACACCAAATTTATTATGATGTTTGATCAGGTCAATTATTTAATTGCTATTATACACATTATTTCATTTATTCCAGTTTTACGAAATGTATTAAAATTTAACATATGTATTATCTAGATTTTCTAGTGGCATTATTGAACTTTTGGAAGATGTCTTAAGTTTTAGCAGATCAGTATAACTCGAATATAAGAGAAACACGGATATAAGAGAGATTTTCTCTGGTCCCAAATTAGAGCCTGTCATAATGTATATAAAATAGACCAAACCCAGATATAAGAGAACCTTTATCTGGTCCCGACAACTGTCTTATATCAGGGTTACACTTACATTTACAAAAACACAAATGATATATATCATTTGTGTTTTTGTAAATGTATATTGAAATTTTTATTAGATGCATTATTTCATTTTAACAATTGTATTATTTAATATTTGGTAGTTATAAAAGATGTATGGTTTAACTTTTGTTATTATATCAGACAGACTATACATTTTACCAGATATATTTTTTAATTATCCTGAAATGTGGAGTTTAATTGTAGCCACTTTTATGAGATAATTTTAACAGATGTACTCTTTAATTTTTACTAGATGTAATTATGAATTTTTGACAGATGTATTCATTTTTACTGTTAAATATAAGAGACAATGAATGTCTATTATGCTTAATTATGAGTCGTTCTAAACGTCATATTTTGGCTTTAATTTCAGTTGAAAATAAAGACAAAATTCTCCAACATTTGGATAATTTTTTATTAATTTGGTTTACACACAGTCAAAAAAACCTTCAGATATTGGAGGCCATGTACATAAAATCTAAACAACCAACACTTAATAAAATCACCTTTAAATCCGGTCATAACACGTTACATTGCATTTGAATACATGGTTCTGTTGTCATTTTGCGCTATCACATGGTGTGACGTCACAGAACCACATTGCAAATTTGCGAACTGTGTTTGTTATTTTTGGTAACTATTGCCGTTGCCTAGCGGAGTTTTATATCAACACAAAATAAAATCGTCGGTGATGGTGGATGTTACTATATTACCATCTTAATGACTTCTCTGAAGATGGCTCATGTGAGCCGAAAGCTTAGAACCAAATTAATAGAAAATTATCCAAATGTTGGAGAATTTTTGTCTTTATTTTCAACTGAAATTAAAGCCAAAATACGACGTTTAGAACGGCTCATGATTAAACATAATAGACATTCATTGTCTCTTATATTTAATAGAATATGTTTAGAAAATTATTTGCTGCCTCGATACACTAATATTAATCACATATATTATCTATTTTTTAACAAGTGTATTACCTCATTTTTATAATGCATGATTTAATTTTTATCAGATATATTATTTAATTATCTAGAGACGCATTTTATTTCAAACTGATGTATTTTTAAATATTTGCTATTATCTAATTGGAGTAGATAGACTAAACTATCGCCCGGTTCACACTCCACCCACGTCTATTGAACAGGTGAAGAGGCTCATCCCTTGTTCCCTGTTGAGGATGTGGTTTCCGGCTTTCTCTTTTCCAGTCTTTTCACTTTTCTTTTTTTTCAAATGGAGTAGATAGACTAAACTATCGCCCGGTTCACACTCCACCCATGTCTATTGAACAGGCGTAGAGGCTCATCCCTTGTTCCCTGTTTAGGATGTGATTTCCGGCTTTCTCTTTTCCAATCTTTCCAATTTTCTCTTTTGTTAATTTTTTTCAATTGGAGTAGATAGACTGAACTATCGCCCGGTTCACACTCCACCCACGTCTATTGAACAGGTGTAGAGGCTCATCCCTTGTTCCCTGTTTAGGACGTGGTTTCCGGCTTTCTCTTTTCCAATCTATTCACTCTTACGTAACCCCCTGCACACCAGTGGCCTTACTGCCTTGCTCGGGGTGATATGATTAAAAAAAAAAATATCAGATTCAACATTTAATTTTGCTATATGCATTTACTGAATGTTACTGAAATGTATTAATTTTTATCAAATGTATTATTTAACTTTTGTCATTTTTATCAGTTGTATTTTTTATTTTTATGAATTGAATAATTTAAATCTTACATGTCTTGTTTACATTTTACTAGATTATTACTTAACCTTTGACATATACATTATTTAATTTTTACCAGAAATATTCTTATATAGCAAGTATTAATGTAATCAAAAACTTGTTATTGCATTGTCAACTATAAATAACTTTATATTATAGACATACAATAAACTAAAATGATAAAAAAATTCAAAGATTAAAAACAAAAATAGTCACGTACATTTCATGACCCAGCTGTGATCTGAACCTATTAAAAATAAGTAAATATAAATCATATTAGTAATAAAACAAAATGTCACAATAAACTCATATAAGAAAGGGGAGAATATCTGATACAAAAATATAAGAAAGGGGAGAATATCTGATACAAAAATATAAGAAAGGGGAGAATATCTGATACAAAAATATAAGAAAGGGGAGAATATCTGACACAAAAATATAAGAAAGGGGAGAATATCTGATACAAAAATATAAGAAAGGGGAGAATATCTGATACAAAAATATAAGAAAGGGGAGAATATCTGACACAAAAATATAAGAAAGGGGAGAATATCTGATACAAAAATATAAGAAAGGGGAGAATATCTGATACAAAAATATAAGAAAGGGGAGAATATCTGATACAAAAATATAAGAAAGGGGAGAATATCTGATACAAAAATATAAGAAAGGGGAGAATATCAGATACAAAAATATAAGAAAGGGGAGAATATCTGATACAAAAATATAAGAAAGGGGAGAATATCTGATACAAAAATATAAGAAAGGGGAGAATATCTGATACAAAAATATAAGAAAGGGGAGAATATCAGATACAAAAATATAAGAAAGGGGAGAATATCTGATACAAAAATATAAGAAAGGGGAGAATATCTGATACAAAAATATAAGAAAGGGGAGAATATCTGATACAAAAATATAAGAAAGGGGAGAATATCAGATACAAAAATATAAGAAAGGGGAGAATATCTGATACAAAAATATAAGAAAGGGGAGAATATCTGATACAAAAATATAAGAAAGGGGAGAATATCTGATACAAAAATATAAGAAAGGGGAGAATATCTGATACAAAAATATAAGAAAGGGGAGAATATCAGATACAAAAATATAAGAAAGGGGAGAATATCTGATACAAAAATATAAGAAAGGGGAGAATATCTGATACAAAAATATAAGAAAGGGGAGAATATCTGATACAAAAATATAAGAAAGGGGAGAATATCTGATACAAAAATATAAGAAAGGGGAGAATATCAGATACAAAAATATAAGAAAGGGGAGAATATCTGATACAAAAATATAAGAAAGGGGAGAATATCTGATACAAAAATATAAGAAAGGGGAGAATATCTGATACAAAAATATAAGAAAGGGGAGAATATCTGATACAAAAATATAAGAAAGGGGAGAATAAAAGGGAGAATATCTGATACAAAATAATCATGATAGAAAACAGGAATTTTTCATTATATTGATTATATTTTCAGACAGAGATTGATTTTCATTACATTCTGACATCTCTTGATTTGCATGATATGCACATCAACAATTAGATTCTTTTATTTGCATAACATATTTAAATCATTGCATTTCTTGGTTTGCATAGCATGCACATAAATCATCCAATTTCTTAATTAGCAAAGAATACATATAAATCCTTCCATTCCTTGATTTGCATAATATACTCATAAATCATCATATTTTGGATTTTGCATAACATGCACATAAAACAGTACATTTCTTCATCTGCATGACATACTCATTAATCATATTTTTTATTTGCATGATATACACATAAATTATCACATTTTGTTATTTGTATAACATGCTCATAAAATATTACATTTTTGGACTTGCATAACATACACATTAATCCTCGTATTTCTTTATTTACATGGTATACACACAGAGTGTTATAATTTCTTGATTTGCATGACATGCACATGAATTATTATCTTTCTTGATTTGCATGGCATTCGAATAAATCATTGCATTTCTTGATTTGTGTTGTATCCCGGGGTGGGGTGGGGGGAATAAACAGAGAATGAATAGTGCAAGAAATAACTCTTAACACTTATATATAAATAGAGATTTGTTATATGTTAGTACAATAAACCAAATACAGGTACACCAACAAACAGTTAACACGAATAACACTTATAAAGGCAATGTCTCTGTATAGGATGTATGCGTCCGTCTTGAGAAGAAAGCTTCCGTCTAGTGATTCTAACTCACGCCTAAGGTCGATGGCTGTCGACTCTCGTATAATGACGGATAATCTCGATCACTCCCATGTAATGACGTAGACTCTTGTATAGTCACGAACACACTATCTCTCTTGAATGTTCTCCCTCATGTTTTCATTGCGGTCTTTTATGACCTGGGCCATACCCATTGTGGTGTAGGACCAGGATATTCCTCTACAACAATATCTCTCCAGAACAATTTGCATAAAAGACTCATGGCTGTAAATGGAAAAATAAAAAGTAATTTATCCAAAATATGCAAATAATGAAACACTTACCCCAATATATTCTGTATGCTAGTGCAAATGCATATTCTTCAAGTTCTTCATACTGAGGCACTCTCAGGATAAACCATCTGTGAGGTACACTGGCTATTTTCTTCAGTTGTCTCATTTCAACTCGTCCAGCTGCAACAACGAAAACTTTCACATGTGCACGTTTCAAGGCTTCGGCTTGCCTTGCCATCCTAGATGGATATACAGATTTACCATTAGCAATAATGATGGCAACATCTGTAATATCTGGTCTGTTACCAAATTTTTCTGTGAAAGAATATCGTCGGAGGAACTCCAGAACGCCGCTCAAATATGGCCGTCCACGCACGTAACGAATCTTCTCGATTCCCCGGAGCAGTTCTCTTATGTTCTTGCAATGGCTTAAATCAAAACCCTCGATTATTTTGCTGTATGCTAGGACACCAATTCGCACAAATTTGAGATTGACATTGAAGTATTTGACGACTGATCTCACAAAGTCTTTAACTCTTCTGAAGTCTTTTTTCCTGATTGACGAGTCAAGTACAAACATAATATTCATACGTACAGTATAGTAACCTGTAATAGACATAAAGATAATTTTTCATTTGTTCTTATAAAGATATACTTTTTTAAATTAAAAATAAGCACCAAATTTTATCATATTGATCTTTATTGATTATAATATATATATATTTTTAATATATATATATATATATATAATATATATATATTTTTTAATATATTTTTAATTGTTTCACCCCAAGCAAGGCGGTACCGCCACTGATGCACAGGGGGCTACATAAGAGTAAAAGTTTAGACATGTGGAGAGTGAAGAGAAAGATGGACCAGTTACAGGGGGTGTCAGAGAAAGGGCAAGAGAAGGATGGGAACACAGGTGTGAAGACAGTTTCGAAGGTAGAGAGAAAGGAAAAGAAGAAGATATACAGGGTGATGTAGAAAGAACTGGAGTCAAGTGAATAAGAGATGGGAATTGACATTGCATTTAAATTCCTGGAGGTTGTAGCCATCAGGAAAGCAAGTATATATAGAAGGGAGATCCACGGGCAGGAAGTGCGAGAAAAGAGGCTGCTGGAGTAGAAGAAAAAATCAGAGTAGCAAACATCTAAACTTATTTATAAATGAAACTTTGTCTGTGTGTGTATGTGTGTGTCCATTACCTATAGACTCCAAAACAGCTGAACCGATTTTCTTGAAAATTTACACAGTTGTACTATAAGCATCTGTGAGTGTTCTTAGCTAGGTTTTGGGTTGAGGTACCTCCGATGAATATCGAAAATTGATAATCAAAAAAATCGGGTTATAGGAGTGATCCGATTTTAATCAAATTTGATACACTCATAGACAGACATAAGAAATGATATTCAGAAGTTTCAAGGTTGTAGTTCTTACAATAGTGCAGAAAATTGATAATATATATATATAAAAGGCAAGATGTTTGTGTGTGTGTCTGTTTATCTGCCTGTATGTCTGGATTTTTTCAGCCTTTTTATTTTAGTTTTTGCTTCAGGTTTGGCCTCTAAGTAGGTATAATTGTAGTTCTTAGTCTCAGCCATGATACAATTTACTCAGAGGACTTATTTAGCCTTCAAAATTCAGTTTACGATGAAAAAAATTTATTTGATATCAATACCAGGAAATCAAAATTTCACTTACATCCATTCATTTTTCTTTCAGTTTACGGTTTCGCTTTAACTATTGCTTTTTAGTCTTTCGTGCCAATGTCCAAAGAGTCTGAGCTCCAGGACCATGGATTAGTTTTAAAGCTTTCATTACACCCGAGCAATGCTGGGCTATACTGCTAGTATATATTATATATATATATATGTATGTAGGATGCGATTGGTAAATTGTCGCAGTTATTTTATTATTTCAAATATCCTTTAGGCTGAGTCTGAGCTCCTGGACCATGGATTAGTTTTAAAGCTTTCATTACACCCGAGCAATGCTGGGCTATACTGCTAGTATATATTATATATATATATATGTATGTAGGATGCGATTGGTAAATTGTCGCAGTTATTTTATTATTTCAAATATCCTTTAGGCTGAGTCTGAGCTCCTGGACCATGGATTAGTTTTAAAGCTTTCATTACACCCGAGCAACGCCGGGCTATACTGCTAGTTTACCCTATAAATAATAGTTGTTTAATGTTGAATAATAAATTGCGACATAGTAGGTACTCCCACATCATTGAATCTGGACATCCACATAGAAGTGAACACTGTTCTTCTTCTATGTACTGTGTTCCTTCAGGACATAGGTGATCATGGTTCTCCACATCTTCCTATCCCTTGTTGCTCTTAATATCCTCTCTCTTATTATTTCGCTCAAACCCTGCTCCATCATCCATCTGCTCAAGCCCATCAGGTATATTGTACACTGCTCTCACTTGTCCCTCTTTCCCACTATTGATCTTGTGGGCATCAGGTTCTCCAAGCCCTCATTCCTCATTACATGTCCTCAAAACTTCAGCTGACTTTTCCTGATGTTAAGTATCAGTTTCCTTTTTGTGTCCATCCTCTCTAAAATCTGATCATTGCTTGCGTGTTCCATCCATGGTATCCTCAGGATCCTTCGGTAGAACCACATTTTGGCTGCTTTAAGTCCTATCTTCATCTGTAATGAAATTATCCAGCATTCACTGCTATATTGAAGGACAGACATCACATAACAATCCAGTACTCTCTTCTTTGTTTTCAGTGAAATTCTTCTGTCTCTTAAAACTCTACTCAGCTTCTGGAATGTATCCTTGACCATGCAAATACCATCCATGGTATCCTCAGGATCCTTCTGTAGAACCATATTTTGGCTGCTTTAAGTCCTATCTTCATCTGTCATGAAATTATCCAGCATTCACTGCTATATTGAAGGACAGACATCACATAACAATCCAGTACTCTCTTCTTTGTTTTCAGTGAAATTCTTCTGTCTCTTAAAACTCTACTCAGCTTCTGGAATGTATCCTTGGCCATGCAAATACCATCCATGGTATCCTCAGGATCCTTCTGTAGAACCACATTTTGGCTGCTTTAAGTCCTATCTTCATCTGTAATGAAATTATCCAGCATTCACTGCTATATTGAAGGACAGACATCACATAACAATCCAGTACTCTCTTCTTTGTTTTCAGTGAAATTCTTCTGTCTCTTAAAACTCTACTCAGCTTCTGGAATGTATCCTTGGCCATGCAAATACCATCCATGGTATCCTCAGGATCCTTCTGTAGAACCACATTTTGGCTGCTTTAAGTCCTATCTTCATCTGTAATGAAATTATCCAGCATTCACTGCTATATTGAAGGACAGACATCACATAACAATCCAGTACTCTCTTCTTTTCAGTGAAATTCTTCTGTCTCTTAAAACTCTACTCAGCTTCTGGAATGTACCCTTGGCCATGCAAATACCATCCATGGTATCCTCAGGATCCTTCTGTAGAACCACATTTTGGCTGCTTTAAGTCCTATCTTCATCTGTAATGAAATTATCCAGCATTCACTGCTATATTGAAGGACAGACATCACATAACAATCCAGTACTCTCTTCTTTGTTTTCAGTGAAATTCTTCTGTCTCTTAAAACTCTACTCAGCTTCTGGAATGTATCCTTGGCCATGCAAATACCATCCATGGTATCCTCAGGATCCTTCTGTAGAACCACATTTTGGCTGCTTTAAGTCCTATCTTCATCTGTAATGAAATTATCCAGCATTCACTGCTATATTGAAGGACAGACATCACATAACAATCCAGTACTCTCTTCTTTGTTTTCAGTGAAATTCTTCTGTCTCTTAAAACTCTACTCAGCTTCTGGAATGTATCCTTGACCATGCAAATACCATCCATGGTATCCTCAGGATCCTTCTGTAGAACCATATTTTGGCTGCTTTAAGTCCTATCTTCATCTGTAATGAAATTATCCAGCATTCACTGCTATATTGAAGGACAGACATCACATAACAATCCAGTACTCTCTTCTTTGTTTTCAGTGAAATTCTTCTGTCTCTTAAAACTCTACTCAGCTTCTGGAATGTATCCTTGACCATGCAAATACCATCCATGGTATCCTCAGGATCCTTCTGTAGAACCATATTTTGGCTGCTTTAAGTCCTATCTTCATCTGTCATGAAATTATCCAGCATTCACTGCTATATTGAAGGACAGACATCACATAACAATCCAGTACTCTCTTCTTTGTTTTCAGTGAAATTCTTCTGTCTCTTAAAACTCTACTCAGCTTCTGGAATGTATCCTTGACCATGCAAATACCATCCATGGTATCCTCAGGATCCTTCTGTAGAACCATATTTTGGCTGCTTTAAGTCCTATCTTCATCTGTCATGAAATTATCCAGCATTCACTGCTATATTGAAGGACAGACATCACATAACAATCCAGTACTCTCTTCTTTGTTTTCAGTGAAATTCTTCTGTCTCTTAAAACTCTACTCAGCTTCTGGAATGTATCCTTGACCATGCAAATACCATCCATGGTATCCTCAGGATCCTTCTGTAGAACCATATTTTGGCTGCTTTAAGTCCTATCTTCATCTGTCATGAAATTATCCAGCATTCACTGCTATATTGAAGGACAGACATCACATAACAATCCAGTACTCTCTTCTTTGTTTTCAGTGAAATTCTTCTGTCTCTTAAAACTCTACTCAGCTTCTGGAATGTACCCTTTTCCATGCAAATACGCCTTCAGATCTCCATATCACACTTTCCATCCTCTGTTAGAACACTTCCAAAGTATTTGAATTTCGGCACCTGTTTGATTCTGGTACCACCAGTTTGTAGTTGGCATTTTGGGCTCTTCTTTTTACTGATGGCCATGCATTCAGTTTTCTAGTAGTTGATATGGGGTCCTTTCTTTCCGCTTTCTTTAACTACTTCCTGCAGGAGGTCTTGTAGCTTCTTTTCTATTTTATTTCATCTGCAATGTCTGACATTTTTTTATGACCTCAGCAAAATCTATAAAGTAAGTCTTCCACTCACTTAACCCAAAGCAAATAAAATAAACAGGTGTTTACTCGTGCAACCAGATTGGCAACTGGGTTTCACCCATTCACAGTTAGATTAACCAAATGCAGATGACAATTCTACTCCTGCAGCTTCTTCTCTCGCACTTCCCACCTGTGGAACTCACTTCCATATTCTTGCTTTCCTGATGACTACAACCTCCAGGAATTTAAATGCAATGTCAATACTCATCTATTAACCACTTGGCTCTAGTTCTTTCACCACCCCGTATACCTTTCCTTTCTCTCCACCTTTGCAACTGTCATCCCACCTGTATTCCCATCCTTCTCTTGCTTCTTTCTAACTGGTTCGTCTTTCTCTTCACTCTCTTCTATCTAATCTTTTTACTCTTATGTAGCCCCCTGCACATCAGTAGCATTACCACCTTGCTCAGGGTGATACGATTTAAAAAAGAAAGAAAAAGAAAAAAAAGATAACTAAATAAAAAAACTTTCAAGATCAAGTAACACCTGGCCGGATATTAGAAAGTTCCACTAACAGGCTTATATGAACAGTCACAGTTAGAATTGAAAGTGATACTATGCCTGCCTGTTGTTACTGTAGAGGTTATTGTTTGAGAAAGTTACAGATTGCCTGTTTGCAATTTACAGATGGGCAGAGGTGAAGTAGGATTTCTTGCTAGCCGAAGGGAAAATCTCACCCATTAGTCTGTCATGACAAAAGTAACAAGAATCTTTTGAAAGTGTCATCCACAGATTGTCCAAGTGAATCCATGAATAAACAAGCAAATATATTGAAATATATTTTCATTTTTCACTGTGGTGTTAATTTTACCTTTTGTTTCTCAGTAAACATAGTATGAGTCTTTTCCAGTTTTTTTTTCACCCTGAATGAGACTCAAGGTGTACTGTTGTCTGACATCTCAGGGTGATGAAAACCTGATTGAGAGATTTGGGTGTATATCTACAAGATAATAGTTGTTGCGTGTTTTTTAGCGGCATATCAACCTTGACAGGTTATTTAATACAGAAATCTATTTTGTATGCAAGTTCATTTTTGAGATAATAACAGTTTTAGTGATACAAGTCTTACTAATTAACCCATAGATGGGGGTGAGAAGATGTGGATTTATACCTTTCTCAAGGGTATTTGCACATAAGTGAATATAATGAGCCCAACTGGAATTGGAATTTGGCTCTTCAATTAAAAATTCTGAGTCATTGTCCATTACACTACCCACACATCCAAGCTTACAGCACCTGGTATTCTAAAGTAGTCACTCATCTAAGTACTGACCAAACTCAATGTTGCTTAACTTCTGTGATTTTACAGGAACCTGTATTTCAACATGAAGTAGATTTAAGTCAGTTAATAGTTGTCCTTGTTTAATTAATTCACTTGTATATTTGTCTATATTTCTACGATGAGGTACATAGTTGTCACTGCTGTTAAGGACACATAGCCTAGTGGATAAAAGCATTGGTTGGATCGAGTGACTTGACCCAAAAAGTTTTGAGTTTAATACCTAAACAAAAAACTTAAAGAGTTGAGTTAAATGACGATAACTAAGACATCTAGCAGTGACATGACTCATGGAATGAGAACAATCTACTCCACTAATTAAAATAAAGGGTTCTGTTCAAAATTCAATCAACATTGTGAACATGGCTACATTGTGAATATGGCAACAAAGATGAAGACAACAGTCTGAACAATGTAGATAGTTCACTTGCATATTCAAAAAGTTGTATTGAAATAATTTATTCTTGATTAATGAATTAAATAAACAGGTTTAATTGGTTAATTTAATGTGTTAATTAAAAATAAGTAATTTAAATACAACAAGAATATATAAGAGAATTAATTCAATATAAAGAACTGTTATTTTGTAAACATACATCAGATCCCTTCCTTATTTTTTTCCTAAACCAGTTTCCCAACCAGATTTTTCTGATAAGGAGGATTGTTAGACACACATTAGGATTAAAAACAAGAGCTATCAAAAAGTGAATAAATCTTTTTGTCGGGTCAATGACCGTCTAGCACAATGGGGTAGACTGGGCCCCATAGCTATGTATGTAGCCAGTGTGGTGTTGACATCACATTTCTGGATGTAGGGCTTCTTAGATTGAACTAATCTCAGGTTCAGAGTTCCCCAATAGAATAAAAAATATCTGTGTCCAAGTGAGCCTTCAAGTTAGAGGACATCAGCTGTGGCTGGACCCAGAGAGAAATGGGTTCTGCCAGTTCTGTTTGCCCAAGACATTCTGTACATGAATGTATACCTTTCCAGTTTTCAACACAGATATGTGAAGGGAACTGGTCAGTTTTTCAGCTGTACTGGAACCTAACGACCACGCTCATAGAAAAGAAGATGATGATGATGATTTAAATAAAAAGAATAAACTGGATATTTTTTTAATAAATTTACTGTGAAACCAATAAAATGTAAACACAAATTCTACTCCAGCAGCTTCTTTTCTCGCACTTCTCGCCTGTGGAATTCCCTTTTGTTTACTTGCTTCCCCGACAGCTACAATCTCCAAGAATTCAAATGTAAAGTCAATAGTCATTTCCTATCTCACTAACCTGCATCCTCCCTCTCATGCTCTTTTCTCCGTTCACTCCACTCTCATCAGTATTCTCATCCTTCTCTTACCCACATCCTGACACCTCCTATAATCTGTCACTCTTTCTCATAACTTTTCTTCTATGTAACCCCCTGCACAACAGTGGCAGTAAAATGTTTTGCTTGGGGTGATATGATTATTGAAAAAAAAAATTATGAAAATTCTATTTAAAAAAATACTTACCTCTCACATTCCATTTCTTTAATGCTATAAAAATAAAAAAATATAGGAATAAATTTTATGCTGCTTAAAAAAAAATACTGTTTGATATCATAAAAGGGAATTATTTGTAATTAAGAATATTTGAAAAATGAAATTCTTTTGCATTTAGAAAGTTTCAAGTTTATTTATATATTATATAAAATTCCATAAAAATTAAAACTTTTTATGAAATTAAAACAATGTTTTGTAGAAAGTTGAAATTGAATTGAAAACTTTTGAAAAAGTATTTTCTCAACATTTATATAAATTAAAATAATTATTATTGTTACCATCTAACACAGTCTATCCCACAAGTTTGGAAGACCGATTTTCTTCCCATGAACCTGAGAGGGGCTGCCAGGGGGACATGAGGAAGAAGAGAAGGCCACGAGGGACATTCTGGATTATATTCTCTTAGAGACCCAGTCGCACACGGCATTTGGTCAAATAAATATCCTATTTACTATACTTACAACTGGTTATTGTTTATCTACTTTAACAATTATGATTTCAAAAATTAAAATGCAGGTTTTAAAGCCATGAAGTTGATTACAGAAATAAAGACTTTTAAAATGTTGAATAGCAAAATAAAGAAACTGAAAAATTTTGTTATACCTGTGAAATGTGAGGGGTTGGTAAAAATGAAATACTTATTTTTCATTACAAAATATTTGGTATTAAAAGCATGAAAAAGAATGCCAAATAAAAACAAAAGTTAGTTACATTTCATCATTGCAGAAGTCAAATAACATACCTTTCAACATGGTGGTCTTTAGCATTACTTTGCCAAGTGATCTGGCATCGCAAGGCTCTACTCCGTCACAGTTATCACAAACTAGGATCCCAAGGGCTCTATACCGACTACCCCCATATAATCACCCAGAAGATAAAGAACTGAGTACCCCCCAAGCGGCCACTATGCTCCTGCAGTGAGGAGAGGAGGGAGATGTAAAAGTCAAATAACTTACCTTTCAACATGGTGGTCTTTTTTTGTCTGCCAACTGGACACATCGCAGTTGGGTCTTCCCAGCGTGGGTTCGTATCCCACTTCTGACACCAAAAGAAAGACCACCATGTTGAAAGTTAAGTTATTTGACTTCTACATCTCCCTCCTCTCCCCATTGCGGGAGCATAGTGGTCACTGGGGGGGAATCAGTTCTTTATCGCCTGGGCGATTATATGGGAGTAGTCGGGATAGAGCCCTTGGGATCCTAGTTCATGATAAATGTGACGGAGTAGGGCCTTGGGATGCCAGGTCACTTTACAAAGTAATGCTAAAGACCACCATGTTGAAAGGTATGTTATTTGACTTCTACAATCATGGAGTCTGTAAATGTTGATGGGACTAATCTTGCATAAACCTTTAAGCAAGAGAATGGGCTAAAATGTCAAAACTACCTTTGTTCACTTGAAAGCTTTCATAGAGTTTTGCAATAGTGATATTTTGATGAGAGTGACAAGCACATCAACTTGTTTGGTCTTTGGAGTCATTCACAGTGGCTTTGTGTGATCTGTCACTAAGGTCAAATGCTTCTTTCTCTTCAGTCAGTTGAGTGCCATACATGATACATGCTTGGGCGATCATGTCTTGAAAGAGACATAACTGACTGGGCAGAAGATTATCCCACAGTAGGTTGCCATTGCTTTCTGCGGTAGACTGGTTGCCGACCAAGGCTATAGAACCCAATCTGTCCTGTTATTTAACCCATAACTGGAAGGAATAGGTGGATTAATACCTTTCCCAAGGGTATTTGCGTGTAAGTGAATGCAATGAATTCAGCTGGAATTCGAACTCAGCTCCCCGATTTCTCGTTCCAAGCCGATATCCAATGCACCACAACGCACATATTTCTCTTAAGAATGCCATTAACACTACTGTCCTATCACATTCTTGTGTTTATATTGAGTTCTGCTTTTCCATAATAATTCATTAACCTCTTGTGAATGCTTGCAGTATTTTCTTCTTTCAGAAATAGAAATTCTATGACAGCTCTTTGGGTTTTATGTGTTTTTAGAGAAGTTGACATTTTGATAGGTAGAAAAAGTAATGAACTATATTAGTTATGGATAAAAAGAATCTGACTAATACTTTTAAAATTAAATTACTTTTTGATTGATCATCATATAATGAATAAAATCAGTAGAAATTTAATTATTTTATAGTGGGTTGCTTATCTATTATTTTCCCGTTTATAGTGGGAGTCCATTCTAGAGAAGGGTAGTTGTATATTGTTGCAGGTTAATGGAATTTGGCCTTGTTGTAGATAGCCCACTATAAGTCATGAAATGATTACAAATCAAGAAAAGCAATTTGAGTTGAAAAATAACATTTTTATATATACACATATCACTTAATGTTTTTACAACTAAAGTAATACTAGAATATAGGTCCAACAGAGGCTAAAATGTTCATGGCAAATAATAAGCTGAAAAAGATTTAAGGCTTAGGAATGTGGGGAGCGTGTAAATGAGGAATGTCTTTGATGTAGTCGCTCCTTAGGTCAGTAAGTAGTTTTGAGACAGGGGAGAAGGAAAGAGGCAAGCATAGAAGCCGCTTGATTTAGGTCAAGGGGATATTGATTACACTCTTCTCCTTGAGGTCTGCCTGCTGGGGTCTGTCTGTATCTGCTTTTTATATCTGCTTTTTGGATCACAGCAGTTCGTTTGGGATTTCACACTTGTATTTTGATTCTGGGCTTCCCATTGGCTGATAAATAAAATTTGTGTAGGCTCGTGAAATGGAAATTTAATATTTGATTAATTTTTATTTTTCAATCAGAACATCTACGCAAACCCGGATGCACAACGACGACTTTTGGTCATTTGCTTTTTGGTTGTGAAAGCGCAAACATCCCGTCCATTGCGTTTGCTCGGTCGGTATCACCACAATGTTAGACAAATATAGTTATTTTCTTATATTCCTTGAAAAATTATAAATATACTGATGACAACTGATATTTATGTAAATAATAAGTAAATAATAAGTAGAGAAATTAACAAGTAAAAATATTAGTATACATACCTTCATAAGTATTCTTTTTCAAAATTTCTGTACATAAAAAAGAACAGTTAATTACTATCTACAAAATAAATATTAAACAAAAAAACAATTTTGGTCTGTAGATTCATTAAATTTAAAATAAAGGATTATGAATGAATATTTTTTATATGATGTAAGGGTATTTGGAGGACTACTTTTCCCAAAGTTAGGAAATTGAAGTGAGGTTTTTGAAATTTTTGAGATTAAGTCATTCTTAGCATGAGGGAAGTAAATACTTTCATTATCTATAAAGATTTCCTTCTTTGCTCAAACCTAATATCAAATCATAATATATGGGAAATTTAAAATGCAAAACTATCCATGATCTCAATTTACAATATAAATATGCTTTAAGTAAATCTTAAAAACATTTTATAACACTTCTGAGAGTAAATTTAGAATGAGAGTACTTGATTTAGTCAAGTACAGAAACTTTTCTCTATGTTGTAGATAAAAAAAAAGGTTTATTTTTTGCTCAGTGGAATTTTTAGAATTAGAAAAAATACCTTTTGTTTTAGATACTGAATTTAAAAATTAGGGTTTAAATGTGACCAAATTTAGGAATTAAGATTAAATGAGTTCTGGATTTTAAAATTAGATTCAGATAAGTTAATAATAAGATATTAGGGTGAAATGCTTGAATATTTTGGAATTAGGTTTAAATGTCCCAGGATTGAGGTGTTAGGTTAAGATGCCTCAGAATTTAGTTATAGTGGGTGCTTATCTATTCTTTTCCCATTTGTAGTGGGAGTCCGTTCTAGTGAAGGGTAGTAGTATATAGTTGAAGATTAATGGAATTTGGCCTTGTTGTAGGTAGCCCACTATAAGTCATAAAATGATTATAAAATCAAGAAAAGCAAACTGAGTTGAAAAATAACATTTTATATATACACATATCAATTAATGTTTTTACAATTGAAGTAATACTTGAAATATAGGTCCAAAGAAGGTTGAAATGTTCATGGCAATAAAATGCTGAAAGAGAATTAATGTTTAGGAATGTGGGGAGCATTATGAGTAAGGAATGTCTTTGATGTAGTTGCTCCTTAGGTCAGTAAGTAGTTTTGAGTCCGGGAAGAAGGAAAGAGGTAAGGGAGGCGAGCATAGTAAGCCACTTGACTTTCGGTCAAGAGAGCTACTAATTACTCTCTTCTGCCTATCAAAGCTTTCTGTATCCACTTTTTATATCTTCATTTTGGATCACAGCAGATCACTTGGTATTTCACACTTGTATTTGATTCTGGGCTTCCCATTAGCTGATAAATAAAATTCGCGTAGGCTCGCAAACTGGTAAATTAATATTTAATTAATTTTTAGTTTTCACCCTGAACATCTGCATGGAGCTGGTGGAGCATGGACGACTTTTGGTCATTTGCTTTTTGGTCATGAAAGTGCAAACATCCGGTTCATCGCTTTTGCTCGGTATCACCACATAGTAATTAGTATTAAATCTTGCAGGATTTATAAATCAGGTATAAATGTCCCAGGATTTGGAATTTATGTTCAAATGTCTCAGGATTTGGGATTTAGGCTTAAAGGTCTCAGGATTGAGTTATTAGGCTTAAATGTCTCAGGATTTGGGAATTATGTTTAAATGTTTCAGGATTTGGGATTTAAGTTCCAAGGTCTCAAGATTGAGGTATTAGATTAAGGTGTCTCAGGATTTGGTAATTAGGATTGAATCTTTCAAGATTTTCAAATTAGGTTTAAATTTCTCAGGATTTAGAAATTAAGATTAAATGTTTAAGGATTTAGAAATTACACTTAAAACTTTCAGGATTTATGAATTAGATTTAAATGCTTCAGTATTTAAGAGTTATCTTGAAATGTTTCAGGATTTAAGAATTAATGTTTCAGGATTTAATTAATTAAGATGAAATGATTCTGGATTTAGGAAATAAGTTTAAATGTCTCATGATTTCAGAATTAGGTTTAAATGTTTCATGATGTAGAAATTAGGATTAATTGTTTCATGTTATAGGAATTCAGCTCAAATGTTTTCAGGATTTAGAAATTAGGTTTAAATATTTTGCAGTTAGATAAAGTAAAATGTAATGAAAATAAAAAAAAAGGAATATCAAGAAGTTTGGTGATATTTTTCAAAATGGAGGCTTCTATTTGTCCTATGGTTATATACAAATGGCTGATGCCTTTTTTTCATTGTGAAAATCCAAAATGTTTACTAAAAGCATTATTTCTTATTACTATAAATGTTATTTTTTGTGAGTATGTTTGTTTGAGTTGTTACCCTTGCTTTTCTATTTCATTAAACAATGAAATTAATAACTACTAACATCAACTGGAAAACCTTACTAAAAAAAAAAAAAATTGTACCTCTAACAAATAGCACAGTAAAACAACTAAGTTGAAACCTACCTCTACCAGTTTGGTCCCAGAGACAGACAGACAAGACAAAGTCAGAATTACCTGTTAATGAAACATGTTTTTCTTGTTGAGGCTTCTAATATTTAATTAATTTTTAGCTTTCAACTGGAACATCTGCGTGGAGCCGGACAAGTTTTGGTCATTTGCTTTTTGGTCATGAGAGTGCAAACATCCGGTCACTCGCTTTGATCAGTATCACCACAAATCTATATCTGTTAGCTTCAGTTTTGAGCCCAAAACATAAGAAGCAAATTTTTTAAAAGGATTTGTTTTATATCTGACATTATTTATTTTTGCTATAAATGTAATTTTTAGAGGTAAACATGTTTGACTTGTCACCCTTATTTTCTCAATATACTTAATATTAATAGTCTTGGGGCAAATTAATTTTAACTAAAATAAAAATAGCAAAATTTTACTAACCTTCAAAGTAATATTGCAATTCAGTAGCTGTGAAAAAAAAAAGAAGAAATTGTTAGATTAATAAAATTCATGTAATAGATAATAAAATTATTTCATTTGCCAAAAGTATTTATATAGATTTATAATATTTTGTAAAAAGTTGCTTAAATATGAATTAATTTCTTAAATTTATGATTTCGACTATTAAATAATAGTAATTTTAATGATAGTGTTATGAAGTTACCAATAGGATGTTTAAGCTGTTTGAATGAACCAGAATTTGTCAAGACTTAGATCTGGTATTTTGCAGCCTAAAAATTGAATGACAACTAGGCAAGACAGGGTGAAAATGAAATAACTGACCTCTTTCTAGCTTCGGTAGGTTGTGAAGCTACAATAAAAATTTCTATTATGGCATACCTTAAACATTTAAAGAAGTTAGCTACTGATCAGATGTCATTGAACAACACAATACAACAAGTGTAATATTAACCAAATATTGATGATAATTTGTGGGGAAATGAAAGCTACAAAAACGTATTCATTGTTTGTAATGTTTTTATACATTTATCAATTTTGATGGAGACTTTTTGTAGCATAGACTCAGATCATTTCGTCTGGAGATAAGTTAAGAATAGAATGATATGTAAATATATATATTTTTAATTTTTAAACCAATTGTCGTTTGAGTGCTACGGGTATTACATCATTATCAGCAGCAATAGGTGAGTCTAGGGCAGAGATTTCTAATCTGGTATGTCATGACTTTATGCTGTACTCTATATCCTCCCACTGTCTAATAAATGCTTTTGAGGACTAAGTCCAACTGCAAGATGGAGAACAGACAAAGAAGAAAAACTACTGCTTGGATGGTCGATTCACTGTGTTTGGTCAGGAAGTTTTTCTAGTTAGAATTTATTTTGCACATATATAGATCTACTATTCATCTATGCATCGAATACGGTTGCTATATCTGGTCAGGTGCTCCTGTGTTCTTAACAAAATCTAAAGGAGGATCTGCAATATAAAATTTTATTCAGTGTTTTTCATGAAAACTGTTCTGATGAGATTTTTTTTCTGGTACCTTGATCACATGTATTAACTCATCAAGGTCCCACCCTTTTACCATAGAAATAATCAAATTTAACCGTCTCTTCTGCTTTAACAGTTTCTTTTCTCACACTTCACATTTGTGGAACTCACTTCCACTCGCTTGCTTCGCTGATAGCTACAATCTCCAAAAGTTTAAATGATTTTGGAATGCATCATTGGTCATGCTAATACACCTTCAGATCTCAGTGTTGCACTTTCCATCCTCTGTTATAACACTTCCCAGGTACTTAAATTTCTGTACGTGCTTGTTTAGACTATTTTACATAAAGTTTGTATTTTATTGATTTCAAATAAAAACTTAAGAATTTTCCAGGAAATTTCATAGAAACTTTCACTTCCCAAAATCACAGCTTGCAATTACAGCTTAGATTTTTGAAAAAAAAAAAATATTAAGCCTTAGTTAAAACAGACACCAGGAGAATATGGATTAATTATTAACTCAAATTTTTGCCAGGTTTCATTTTGCATGCATTTTGAATAATATATTTGCATTAACTAACCAATTAAAATATTATAAAATATTTCACTTATAAAAAGTGTGAAGCTAATTTAAAAAGTTTCGAATGCTCTGGTTTAGGACTTGTTAGTTGATTTGTTTAATGGCAAAATTTAATTTTAATGCCAAAATTTAATTTTCTTGGAAGCTTTGAAGTAATAAAAATATGATATATTTTATTCTGTTTTCACAATTTAATACATGCTAGATACAAAGCTTTTGTGGCTAAACATGTTTGTGCAGACATAACTACTAGAGCTGGTGATATATGTGATTTGTGTTATACATTTGTAGTTGTATTTTGGAATAAAGTTTGATTTTTTAAGAAACTGTAGGATATGTGTTGGGTCAGGATGTTTTTCCTTGCCTGAATCCATCCTGCATATATACAAATCAACCATTCCTCTGTGCATGGAGTACTGCTACCATATATGGTCAGATGCCCTTGCTGTTCATCTCAGTGTTCTTGACAGGCTCCAAAGAAGAATCAGTAATGTGATAGGTACCAACTTGGTGGCTTGACTCCAGCCAGTTCCCCACCAACAGGATGTGGCTTCCCTTTGTCTGTTCTATAAATACTTTCATGGCTTCTGCTCCGACAAACTTAAGTCACTGGTGCCTCTGCAACAGGTGTTTACTCGTGCAACCAGACTGGCAACTGAGTCTCACCCATTCACAGTTAGATCAACCAAATGCAGACGACAATTCTACTCCTGCAGCTTCTTTTCTCACACTTCCCGCCTGTGGAACTCACTTCCATATTTTTGCTTTCCTGACGGCTACAACCTCCAGGAATTTAAATGCAATGTCAATACTCATCTCTTAACCACCTGACTCTAGTTCTTTCTTCACCACCCTGTATATCCTTTCCTTTCTCTCCACCTTTGCAACTGTCATCACACCTGTATTCCCATCCTTCTCTTGCTCCTTTCTAACTGGTTCGTCTTCCTCTTCACTCTCTTCTATCTAATCTTTTTATTTTTATGTAGCCCCCTGCACACCAGTGGTGTTACCGCCTTGCTCGGGGTGATATAATTAAAAAAAAATATATATATGGATTAATGTCATGAAAGAATTTTCATGTTGGTTATTTGATTTTGTTTAGTGTTTTTGTTTAATATAGATTATTTAATGCCAAATATTTTAAACATAGTTTTATGGCTTCAATTAAATCTATTTTGAATGTAATTGTATGCCTTCAACTACAGATAAAATGTCATTTTTTCATTTTTTTTTTTATTTAAAGATGTATTTGCTAGAATTTTTACTATAAAAGTATATTTTATACTTTTATAGTATTTTGTTTTTGTGTTCACTATTTACCCATAGCTGGGACACTACCAGGTGCTACCGCAAACTAGGAGCAATAGCAATGCTCCTCAAAACTTTCAGTCTCTTGATCAGAAGCCTTGCTGCTAGATATAGTTTAGGTCTCTGGTTTAGGGCCAAAATAGCTTGACAAAACTTATTCCTCTTTAGGCTAGTTTGGAATTCAGAATTTGAATTCAAACTGTTTACCCTTCCAAGGTAAAAGTACTGTCTGCCTCATGATTTATTCATAGCTTGTGTGTGTTTGAGGGGAAGAGATATCTTTATGTCAGGTATTGGTACAAAATGAAAGTAATACATACTCATATAATGCAGTTTCTCTTTGTAACCTGCAAAGAATAAGGGCAATCATAGAAAATACATCATACCATGTTGTTAAACTCAATGCCAAAAAAATATACAAATACTCATTTGAATGTACATAGAATTATAGAAGTTTCCTTTAAAAAGTTGAATGATGAAAAATTTCAGTTAAAATATAAGAAATGTTAAAATAGAGTTAATTTTGAAACTTAAACTAATGTTTCAAAATAAAATGCTTTGTTTTCTAAAATTCATAGAGGCAATATCATATTGATACTTATTTGGTTTTCTATGCAAAAAAGATAGGATCATTAAAGTTTGCAATAATGAAGACAGTTTTAATTAAAATTTAGTGTAGATACAAAATAAAATAAAAGAATTCTTAAAATTATAATCAGATTTATAATTATAAATTTTTAATTTATAATTTTTAAATTAAAAGCAATGTAGCAAATAATTTATAAATTTTTTTTTAAATCATGATCAAATAAAGTTTAGGGTAGAATGAGATAAAATCACTTCTATAATAAAAAGTTACAAACCATACAATTTCCATTTTGTGTCAATACCTGTTGGAAATGACAGAAAAGAAAAAATATCCATTAAAAAGATAAATTTAATTTTTTCCATAAAATACTTATTTGAATTTGAAAAAAAGTTTAATATAAACATTTTTCAGATACTTATTTTTTCAAAGTTTCATTTGATGCCATATATAAAAACATATAGAAGCAGTTTTGCCTTTCATCATCATGGCTAATGATAACCTCCAGAAAAGTAATCTATTGTGCTTCTGGTTTCAGGTTTTTTTTTACTGACATAAAGTCAGTCAGTTAAGTGCCATACATGATACATGCTTGGGCGATCATGTCTTGAAAGAGACATGACTGACTGGGCAGAAGATTATCCCACAGTAGGTTGCCATTGCTTTCTGCGGTAGACTGGTTGCCGACCAAGGCTATAGAACCCAATCTGTCCTGTTATTTGACCCATAGCTGGAGGGAAGAGATGGATTAATAACTTTCCCAAGGGTATTTGCGCGTAAGTGAATGCAATGAATTCAGCTGGAATTCGAACTCAGCTCCCTGATTTCTTGTTTCGAGTCGATATCCAATGCACCACAATGCACATGAAGTACATTGATTAAATTGAATCAATTGTTAGGTCTGCAGTTAGGAAAGTTAGTTCAGGTTCATTGTGTTGTGCCAGACAGTTTTTTGTTTGCCAGAATTTATCTTGCACATTTATAAATCTACCATTTGTATGCACATTGAATATATTATTGCCATATCTAGTCTGGAGCTCATTTAACATATCGAGACATTTTCAAAAAAAATCAAAGGAAAAGTCTGTAATGTTATCAGTCCTGACATGACATTTACTACTATTACTATTCAAGAGCCACAAGGGATAGGAAGACGTGGAGAACCATGATCGCCTACGTCTTAAAAGGGACAGGGCATATAGAAGAAAAAGATTTGTTTCCTATTCATTTTTTATTAGATAAAGTATTTGTTGTGGATCTTTGTCACCAATTTGTTATGGAGTTGTTGTGACGGGTTTGGCCGGAAGTAAGACATAGAAGGTAGGTCCAAAGCAGTGTATTAGTATACCAAGAACAACATAATCAAAAGGTAAGTGTTATTAATAAACCAGAAATAAGTAAGTCCGAATGGTACAGTTACACTGCTTATTGCCTGAACTGTAGCTGGCTTTAACTGTATACTAGCTGTCATCAACTGTCATCCTTAACTGCCTTCTGTAAGTCACACAGGTAATCATATATAACAAGAGGAAGAGTCCCTTCCTCGTAGGAGGGCACCATCAAATATTTTTATTAATTTTTGACTAATATTTATTTTCCTTATATTTTGCTTCTAATAAAAAAATATATCATCACAGTGGTAATCTGACTAGGAGAGAAACAGTTTAACTTTTGCATTTAAATCCCTTGATTTTTGAGTAAAAATATTGAAAATTTGATTCTGTAGTTGTTGTTTTATCTTTTCAATCTTAACATAACAACAAATGTAAGTGTTTTCAGATGATCTTTGTCAAAGATACAGACAAATAGATATAAATAAGAAATAATTTCAACTTACTGTAATAAAATCTGAAGGTCAATATCCAGGAATAAGTCATAAGTTCTTCATATCTTGGAACTCTGACAACGAACCAGTCATATGGACGACTGGCTATTCCCTTCAAGCCTTTCATGTCTACTTCTCCGACAGCTACGACAAAAATCTTGACATTTTCACGTTTTAACAAACTGGCCGCTGTCGTGGTCCACTTAAGATTGTTCGATTTGCCATTCGTGATGGCGATGACAATGTTGATTACGTGTCGTCTGGCGCCATATTTGTAAGTAAATGAGTATGTTCGCAGATATTGCAAGGCAAGGTTCGTGTATTGCTGTCCCGTCACAAACGGAATTTTGTCAATTTCTTGCAAAACTTGACGTAGATTTTTGAAAGTGTTCAAATTGAAGTAATCTCTAACTCTAGTGCTGTAGGTGATAGTGCCAACTCTCACATGGGTCGGTGCAATACGGAAATACCTGACGACATTCTTCACAAACTCTTTCACTTTCTTGAAGTTTGCTTTTCCAACCGAAGCGGATGAGTCGATTACAAACATGATCGACATTTTTGCTGTGTTGTAACCTTTTAGAAAAAGGAATAAAATTAATTAATTGATGTTTAATTTTGAAAATTACTCACTAAAAATCTATACTATAATAAGAGCCGCGTCCGTCCGTCACAAATTTCATACTGAGACCAAACAATAAAATGGAGTGGGTATTACTTGTGATGATAAAAGGGGAAACAGACATGCGTATGGTACCAAGAAACAAAGGCCTTATTAGTGAGAGTAGCGATAAGAAGTCGAAATTTGAAATAAAATTAACTCTATCACCGTTGACTACAAACAGTTAAGTAAAATAAAAGTGGCTTAGGAAATGTTTTATGAAGGTCAATTTTTCTTTGTTTAAAGGTGTGTATGGATGAGCTGAGGAGGGTTACTGATATTTGCGACTGCAGTTAAGTCCTTTGATGTCTGTGCCCAGTGTAGTATTGGGAAGAAAGAGAATGACGCCTTGATGAACTGTGTGAGAATATCCGTCCGTCACAATCAGTGAAAGACATTTTAGCTTTGCACAATTCATTGTTTCTTCTCTTATGTCTTTCAAAAATAGTAAATGTATTTTCTGGACCGTTTTCTACGGTCCTGAATTTTCTCTTCTTTATATTTAATTGCTTATATTATAATTCTATTGGTGTCATTGTGATAATTTTACTTCAAATTTGCAACAAATATATATATCCCCCAAATGTATAAGTAGCATAGATACACTACGCTCTGGTCTTGAAAAGTATGAAGCCACTTTTTTTATTTGTGAATAATGAACCCCCATTATAAGTGTTGATATTGCGAGCCAGAGAAAAGAAGCTGCTAGAATTCGTCAATAGGAGTGGCGAAGAAGATTGATCAACAAACAAAGAGAAGCTGTAAGACAAATAAATGTGACTTGACGATGAGAATCTCGGGCTAACTTGAGTCAATCATGACATGCAGAAATCATGGAACAAAATTATTTGTGAATAATGAACCCCCATTATAAGTGTTGATATTGCGAGCCAGAGAAAAGAAGCTGCTAGAATTCGTCAGTAGGAGTGGCGAAGAAGATTGATCAACAAACAAAGAGAAGCTGTAAGGCAAATAAATGTGACTTGACGATGAGAATCTCGGGCAAACTTGAGTCAATCATGACATGCAGAAATCATGGAACAAAATTATTTGTGAATAATGAACCCCCATTATAAGTGTTGATATTGCGAGCCAGAAAACAGAAGCTGCTAGAATTCGTCAATAGGAGTGGCGAAGAAGATTGATCAACAAACAAAGAGAAGCTGTAAGACAAAGAAATGTGACTTGACGATGAGAATCTCGGGCTAACTTGAGTCAATCATGACATGCAGAAATCATGGAACAAAATTATTTGTGAATAATGAACCCCCATTATAAGTGTTGATATTGCGAGCCAGAGAAAAGAAGCTGCTAGAATTCGTCAGTAGGAGTGGCGAAGAAGATTGATCAACAAACAAAGAGAAGCTGTAAGACAAATAAATGTGACTTGACGATGAGAATCTCGGGCTAACTTGAGTCAATCATGACATGCAGAAATCATGGAACAAAATTATTTGTGAATAATGAACCCCCATTATAAGTGTTGATATTGCGAGCCAGAGAAAAGAAGCTGCTAGAATTCGTCAGTAGGAGTGGCGAAGAACATTGATCAACAAACAAAGAGAAGCTGTAAGACAAATAAATGTGACTTGACGATGAGAATCTCGGGCTAACTTGAGTCAATCATGACATGCAGAAATCATGGAACAAAATTATTTGTGAATAATGAACCCCCATTATAAGTGTTGATATTGCGAGCCAGAGAACAGAAGCTGCTAGAATTCATCAATAGGAGTGGCGAAGAAGATTGATCAACAAACAAAGAGAAGCTGTAAGACAAATAAATGTGACTTGACGATGAGAATCTCGGGCTAACTTGAGTCAATCATGACATGCAGAAATCATGGAACAAAATTCTCAACAACATTGAGAAGCTTGAGAGGATTTGTTGCAGGGAAGACGAGCGGAGATTTCAGATCAGAATGCTAATTTGAACAGCAAAATCGACTGAGATCTTTAAATGTGGCCAGATAACACAATATTGACGCTCTTCTCTAAGTGGACAGTGGTGTTTCCCGTTACAGTTGTGGTACTATGGAATTGCGGTGTCGATTCTGCAGCTCTCTGATGTTAATGGGAAACAAAAAAATAAAAAAAAATAAAAATAAAAACAAAAATAAAAATAAGTGAAAGCCAAGCTAATCCCAATTTTGGGATTGGTTGCAAATCTTGTTTAATTGACATCCCTAAAACACCAGAATTACCTCAAGATCTCAGTCAGCTATTTATCAATGATACTACTATTTCTAAATATTTTTGAACAAATATTTAACGTTTCAACAGTGCTATGTGAATGTGTAACATGAAGGTGAATGATGCCATTATTGCTTGAAGACTTGCAACTTTGAGGTGTAGGGAACAAAACAAGTTCTAGATTTAAAAATTCAAATGCTAAGCACTGACTCATTGATTTTGTTAGAAATAAATTAATTTTCTTGAATTTACATACTTTTAGCACACACAAAACTTGTGAAATTTCACACCTTGATGAGAAATGTTTTTCGGTCAATAGAAAACTAGGAAACATTTAAAAACAAAATAGAAAGGCCAGAATCACATCCGGGAGTGAATTCCCAAATAACCTACAAATGATATAAAAGACAGGGCAAAACGACCGTCACCAGAGAGTTAATATGACAAGCGTAATTAACATGCACCCTTAACAAAAGTCAAGTGATGTTATTATTATTTTCTGTATATTTCTCTCTCTCTCACCTCCTTTCTTTTCACCATTCACTCTGAGCGATACCGTCAAAGACAATCCATTTTTGTAAATTCCAAATATCTCAAAAACTAACCATTGAAAATGACAGAGAGTTTAATTAAATATTTTACTCAGCACATATGCTAGGACACAAATATCTCCTCTGTCTCTGTCAGCCAAGCATAGAAATTAATATAATATGAGAACCAGTATTACTGAGTGCTAGAGAAAATCATTAGCTTGAAAGATTGTAATATGGGCTCTAGTAAAAACCGGTTACTGAGACTTTAGGTTTATAAGTCCCAGTAATTCATACACTGCATAATTGCCTTAATCATGTGTAAAAAGATTAAAGATTAAAAAAAATTGGAGGTAATAATAATAAAAATGCCGACAGTCAATAATATTAATTATGAACATGGTCATAAGGTGCTGACCATGTTTGGAAAATAAAACAATCCTGTAATTTCAGATACATATATAAAATAACCCACGCATTCAATTACAAATAAAAAGTGAAAATCACCCTTGATAATCACTAAAATATAGCCACAGCTATCAGGATATGTAAAACTTTTGTACAGTTTTTATACACTTTGTAAATAAAAAACGCTTTTAGGAACACAAGAAAAATTAGATAAAAATCTTAATCGCATTATCTTATCAGTCGTCTGTAATGAAACTCGTATAAAAGAGGGGTTGCTACCTAAATACCCAATAGCTATAGATATAGATGCCTGAGAAAGACCAGGATATTGGTTAAAAAAATTTACATCAAAATAACACAAAATTGAAACAAGTACTAACCTTTGAGTTTCCACACATCACGAACTGTTATTGAAAAAATAAAAATAAAATATAATTATAATAAAAATATCAAAGATAAATTTGTTAAAATTTTATAAAAATATTAATGATGAAAAATGAGAGTAATATAAGTTTATATTGTCTGGTTGACTTATACCTTTATTTTGATTTTTACTTCAAACATTTTGGTATTAAAATATCAAATATCGATAAGAAAATTAAGAATAAGCAATAGATACAAATTATCAGAAAGAAAACATATTTTAAAAGCTGTTTGAATTGCGGTTTGTAAATGATGGAACATTCCATCACAAGAAAATCAAATTGAAATTATTTTTGGACAAAGTTTGATTACTCTGTTATATTTCTTTTTAGTTTTCTTCTATGTCCTTTGTGCCTTCTGGACGTAGGTGATCATGGCTCTTTAAAATTTCCTGTCCAATGTAGCTCTTAATAAATTTTGTCTTTTTGTTATTTCTAAACCATTTACACAAGCTCAGTAAGTTATTCATTGTTTTCCTCTGTCCTACTTGCCTTCAATCTGTCCTGTGAGTATTAGATTTTCTAATCCCTCTTTCCTCATTACAATCCCTAGAAAATTCAGCTATTTCTTCTTGATGCTAAGTATAAGTGTCCTTTTAGTTTCTGTTTTGAGTAGGTGAAATCCCCCTCAAATCTAAACTATGGCTTATATATATGATGTAATGAATAGGTAATGAATATGTATACACCTTGGTTCCCCTCTCAATGGAAAGTGATTGGCTGGTGTCAGCCATAAATATAGACTAAGGTGAGGACGTCCAGAGATCTAACATTAGAGATCTTCCATGAGAGGTCTATTGGTCTTCCACTATAGATCTACTGGTCTACTACTACTGACTACGCCTACATCTCAGGATACTGCATACGACGAGTACCGTACATTACGTCTACTTACTAGATTGTTCTACCCGGTTACATTTGCCTTAACCACTTAAACTTGAATGATATCTATATCCCTTTCCGGGACATATATATATATATATATATATATATATATCAGTTGACCAGGCATAAAAGATGCTAAACCGATTAAATTAGAATCATTAATTCTGCCAAATGCTTCCACAAGCATGCATATTCCTAAAGGCATATTGCGATAGTGAAAGATGCCTTCTAAAATTTTGGTAAAATATTAAAAAACAGGAAAATTTTGTTAGTGTTATGTCGCCAAGTATAAATGAATAACTCAACAACAGAATCAGAATATAAGTTGTATTCCGCGGAAAGACGGTTAGTATGTACAGAAGTGATTAGTAATATTTACAATAGAAAGATACAAGAGTCCAATCCATCGTAAGACGTGTGTATATGTGATTACTGCCGGTATGCCACCGGAAGTGTGACTAACTCTTCACTGACTCGCACTGACTCTTCAGTAACTCATTAGAGACTCTTAAGTGACTCTCTACGACTCCCTACGACTCTCTACGACTCATTATTTAGCTATTCCTCCCAGTAAAGGCAACATATGACACATGATCAGTTTATATCTGGGCTTTCCGGGTTATATGGCCCGGCCAAAAAATGTCTGTCTATTATTCCCCAGTCGTGCTTCTACCCTTCGGTGGAACCACGACTGGGTTAATGCTCTCTGCTCGGAAGCAGAGAGCGCCCTCTACCCGAAGGCAGAGGGCTGACAGTGTCGTAGAGTTGTCAGTCTAGTGACTGTCTACGACTGTATTTACTAGCCTTCCCACGCAAGGTTGGATGTGACACATGGTCATTTTATTGTGGGTATTCCCGGCCATATAGCCGGGTCAAAAAATGTCTGTCTATTTTTCCCCAGTCGTGTTTCTACCCTTCGGCGGAACCACGACTGGGTTATTGCTCTCTGCTCGGAAGCAGAGAGCGCCCTCTACCCGAAGGCAGAGGGCTGACAGTGTCGTAGAGTCGTCAGTCTAGTGACTGTCTACGACTGTATTTACTAGCCTTCCCACACAAGGCTGGATGTGACACATGGTCATTTTATTGTGGGTATTCCCGGCCATATAGCCGGGTCAAAAAATGTCTGTCTATTTTTCCCCAGTCGTGTTTCTACCCTTCGGCGGAACCACGACTGGGTTATTGCTCTCTGCTCGGAAGCAGAGAGCGCCCTCTACCCGAAGGCAGAGGGCTGACAGTGTCGTAGAGTCGTCAGTCTAGTGACTGTCTACGACTGTATTTACTAGCCTTCCCACACAAGGCTGGATGTGACACATGGTCATTTTATTGTGGGTATTCCCGGCCATATAGCCGGGCCAAAAAATGTCTGTCTATTTTTCCCCAGTCGTGTTTCTACCCTTCGGCGGAACCACGACTGGGTTATTGCTCTCTGCTCGGAAGCAGAGAGTGCCCTCTACCTGAAGGCAGAGAGCTGACAGTGTCGTAGAGTCGTCAGTCTAGTGACTCGGTACGACTCTCCTATAGAGAATCCACCATTGCTATATATAGCAATGGGAGCAGTCCATTTGTAGTCAAATAGGAGAGGCGCCCTAACAGTTAGAAGCAAAGAAAAGAGGATTAAAATGTTACATAATATCAGTCCTCTTATATGACAGTAAATGCTGGGCAATCTACTTACAGAGGAAAAAGAAACTAGGAGTAACAGAAATTTGTTTCTACAGAGGGATGTTGAGAATATAATGAACCAAACATGGGAGCAGTAATGAAGTTTTAACGAAAATGGAAGCAAAAAGAATAGCTTATACTTAAAATTAGAAAGAGGCAATTGATATTTCTAGGACACATTATAAGTAAATAGGGTTTGGAGAATTATAAAAACATATAAGTTATCTCCCCTTATGAATTGCTGATTATAGAGGAGTTCATTATCTGGGGATAATGAGATGGACCCAAATTTGGGTAGCCAAAAGGATTTCGGTGCCAAACAAGAGACGCTGAGTGCGTCTGGATAGCGACCTCGATATTATGAGAATGTGTTTTTTGCCTATTCCAAGAACAGGCAGACAAATCTGAACAATGCAAAGACAAGCGGCCATTTGAAGATGATTATGAGCAACATCAATTAAGTGTGGCTATCAATTTTAAACAGATTTGTATTTAGATTTCGTCCCCGATGCGATGCCATGTCTTTAAATGCTAAAAGGTACGTTTTTAACAACTTATTTTCTTGTTCTCATTATATAATGTATTTCTTATATAAAATATATTTTTTTAAAGCTATTCGATTGTCTTTGTTCATCTGTCACGACTAAATCTTTTTTCCTTTGAGCGGTGTGGGGGAGGATCACTAAATTTCCCACAAACCTTGACCCTCACAGGTCAGATGGAGGGTGAAAGGAACAGAAGAAAATAATGCATTACATACTTGATGCGCTTGAGTAAATGGATGGTGGGCTGAAGAGGTTTTAGGAGAAATAATTAACAAACAGAATTTATTTAGAATTACAAAAGACAGAGACACTATTTACATTGCTCATCTTTATCACCATTATTACTACATTTCGGTCGTTTTACGCTCCAGCCTACTTCAGGTGCTAGGAATTTTAAACCGGACTCTTTATTATGATCACTGGGGTATATCATTCTCATTCCATGTAGTGAAACCACTTCTAGTAGCCATGCAGTTATCTCCCTTTAACTTAACTCTCTAAGTTATTTGTTCAACCTGGTATTGAATTCAGCAACTCTTTGAAACTAACCAACGTCTATATCTGCTGAGCAATATGTCGTAATAATGGCAATAAAAATGAGGAAAATGGTCCGAACAATGTAAATAGTGTAAATACTATCTCTTCTAAGAAGAATAGATAAATACAAAAAAAAACCCAAAAAAAACAAAAAAACCCCCCCCCCAAAAAAAACCCCAAAAAAAAAACAGGAAAATGTGGAGAGTCATAATCGCCTATATCCTGAGGGGACACAGCACATAAAGAAAATGAATTAATCTTAATGCTTAATTTAATGGTTAAATAAGCTCATTACCTGTTTAATGATTAGAAAATATTCTTGGAAATTTCACTGTTGCAGCATTTAATATTTGAACTTAATAACTTTAGCAATATATTGCAATTAAAATCATTAATATTAATGAAGATCTTTATTTAAGAAGTAAGAGGGTACAAATAAAGAGATTCAAAATTAACATCTCGGACCTTCGGTTGTTTTTCTCGATAATAACCATGCATTTTTCTTTTTACAATTAAGCGTTATTTCTTTTTTAGTCACTTTCTTTCCCTGCATTGTCTAGGATTATATGATTTTATAGAAAATTATACAAACCTCGATAACTGTATTTCTCTTTATCGTCTGTATAAAAAAAAAAAGCATTGAAAAAATAAATAATTATAACTTCTGACAGGAGCTGCAAAAACAAATTTTGATATATAAAATATTTTAGAATTATTTATACATTATACATAAATTACCTTACAATTAAATATAAAATCATTATGAGTTAGTTCAATCCACTTCCCAAAAATCTGATTATATGGTCAAACGTTGGATATAAAAAAGATAATTTTGAAGTGTGCTCTCGCCAAATTGAGAGATTCTCAGCATCCCATTGTATACATATAGATTTTCTTTGATCAATGTATTCATTCTTGTTGAAAGTCATGATGGGTGTTTCAAATGTTATGTAACACTGTATGACATTTGATAACAACTGAACATTTTTACTTATATTTTGATAATGATAATAATAATATATACATATGGCTGGCCACTTGTATCCGAGGATGCCTGTCTCCAAGGGTGGTCAGCTAATCCCCATTGTAGACACCTGCTCAGGCACACTTGTTTTGTTCAACACCCACAGAGCCCTCCTGACAACTATGCTGCAACTATGCCAAGCGGGCCTTAGTTACAGTTTCTGGGTGAGAACGCATTATCCTTTATGAACAAGGCCAGAACGCCCAAACCTTCGGTCATGATGACTTCAAGCTAACATAATTTCATATATATATATATATATATATTATTTGTTTGAACATTATTTTTCATTGATACTCGTATTTGAGTAGATATTCTGTTTTAAATCAAATAGTATATTTATTTCTATAAATTTTGCTACAAAAATATGTGTCATTTGGCAGGATTTGAACCTATCAACATAGGGAATACCACCAAATGATCTGGTGCGTCTTAGACCACTCGACCACGAATGATTCCACAGTCTAATTGAAGTCAAATCAAGCCTATATAACATAATTTTTATTCTAAACAAATAACCATCTCTGCTCTGAAATCTATCGTAATGTCAACAAATGTAAACATACAATGTTACGAAAAATCCCGAAGATTTAAAAAAAATAGTTTTAACAACCGACATATTTAAAAAATAATTAGAATAAAAGTAAAAAATAATGTTTTAAACAAATAAGTCGGTTGTTAAAACCATTTTGTTAATCTTCTGGATTTTCCATAACAATATATATATATATATATATATATATATGGGTGCAGTTTTGTCTGTTTAAAGCTATTTACAAGTTCTGTGATTTCAGAAATTTATATATAGTTATATGAATTAATAAACATACATATGAGAATACACACATGTATAAATTATTATTCAGGTGTTCATAAAATAGTGCTCAATGTAGTATAAACAAAGTTATTAATTATATATATTAATAAATATACATATTATCCTACGATGTTGGATAATATGTATATTTATTCGCACACACACACACACACACACACATGACATTACAGAACTTGTCAATAGCTTTAAACAGACAAAATCTCATCTTTTTTTCTTTAAATGGTAACCGTTTTTAGCCAACACCTCATCAAAAGAATCGTTGGCGACTAGTAAAACATACTTGATGAACTTGAGCAAGTAGATAGTGACAGAAAAATAAATTTATTCGTTCTTTTTCTTTTTGCTGGGAGGATTGTGAGTTTATATTTTCCTTTCTATATTTACTGGAAATATTGTGTTTTTTGCCATCTCTGTCCTATTTTTTTTTATTTTTCCCCCTTTTTAATATTAAATTGTATTTTAGTCGTAGTTCCTTGTTTCCATCCAGTTGGTTTATAACTTTGTGATCCAACGATCCTTCTGATGAGGTGTTAGTGAAAAAGGTTAATTTTTAGGGCATATATATATATAACGGAATTTTATTTATTAATCTGACAGATTAATATATATAATGGAATTTTATTTATTAATCTGACAGATTAATGTTATTTTTAATGGATATCCATATGTGAGTAGATGATCTGTTTATTTTTTATTTATCTTTTTTATAATCGTCTCAACCCAAGGAAGGCAGTACTGCCACTGGTGTGCAGCAGGGGGTTACATAATAGGAGAGTGAAGAGAGAGGAGAACAAGTCACAGTAGGTATTGGAGAATGGGTAAGAGAAGGACGGGTACATTGGTGTGAAGAGAGCTGCATGAGAGGAAAGTGTAAAATGAGAAGATGGATGGGATTCCAGGAGACAAGAGATGACAGTTGACATTGCATTTAAACTCTTGCGGATTGAAGCTATCAGGTAAGCAAACGTACGGAAGGAGTTCCACAAGCAGGATGTGTGAGAAAAGAAGCTGTTGGATTAGAAGTTATGGTTACACTTGATTGTTATCACTGTAAAAGGGTAGGGACTAAGGAGCAAAGCTCGTTTAGCAGAATCCGTGAAAAAAATTGAAGACAGTAGATTTATCTATTATTGTCTAGTGGCCTGAATATTCAAGAAGTCTTAATAAAGAAAAATATACTGTCAGAAAGTGCATAAATTTCTTTAATAGATTTTTTAAAATATTCATGCTGGGAGATTAAATCAATATTTAATAAATAAACGGAACATCTACTCAAATATGGGTTTATACCAAAAATGATATTTAACTAATAATAATAATAATAATAATAATAATAATAATAATATATTATAATTATTATTATATTAATATATGAGAGACGCAAATTCAATTTCTGTTGGAGAGTGCAAATTATTCTTTAATAAGATTTCTCAAACATTCAGGACAGTAGATGTAAACAAATAAATGTAGTTTAATAAATAAAGAGAACGTCTGTTTAAATGCTTATATATATATATATATATCCTTCTCATCATCGAATCTCTGCATAGTTTCATATCTAAACATAAACAAAGAAATTTTTAATCACTTTAAATGTTACATTTAGTGGATATTTACATTTAAATAGTCAGTCAGTTGAGTGCCATACATGATACACGCTTTGGCGATCATGTCTCGAAAGAGACATGACTAACTGGGCAGAAGATTATCCCACAGTAGGTTGCCATTGCTTTCTGCGGTAGACTGGTTGCCAGCCAAGGCTATAGAACCCAATCTGTCCTGTTTTTGAACCCATAACTGGAGGGAAGAGATGGATTAATACCTTTCCCAATGGTATTTGTGCCTAAGCGAATGCAAGGAATTCAACTGGAATTCGAACTCAGTCCCCTAATTTGTCGTTCCGAGTCGATATCCACTGCACTACAACGCACATCCACAAACAAATGACAAAAGTAAAAAAAAAAACAACAAAAACAAAAAAAAAAACAAGAAAACAAAAAGAATTGTGCACTCAGTTGAACATTTGTTATAGAAACAGTGAAAGAGTAGCTATAGACTGATGATGTTATATCTGTGAACAAAAGGTTGCAGAGAATCATTCTTTTCTAACAAGACCGCATAAATGATTTTGAATATCAGATCCAGAAGTAAGGCTTGAGTGGATCTAGTATGGCCAAAAATGCAAAGACATTGTTAATATAAACATGATTTTTCTTCTATAAAGAATATTTATACTCTGTCTCTTCTATAAATACTTTCATGGCTTCTGCTCGGATGAGCTTAAGTCACTGATGCCTCCTCTACAGGTGTTTACCCGTGCAACCAGACTGGCACCTGGGTCCCACCCATTCACAGTCAGGTTAGCCAAACGCAGACGACAATTCTACTCCTGCAGCTTCCTCTCTCGCACTTCCCGCCTGTGGAACTCACTCCCGTATTCTTGCTTTCCTGACGGCTACAACCTCCAGAAATTTAAAAGCAAAGTCAATACTCACCTACTAACCACTGGCCTCTAGCTCTCTCCCCTCCCCTGTATAACCTTCCTTTTCTCTCCGCCCATGTATCTGTCATTGCATCTGCTTTCTCAGCTTTCTATTGTTCCTTTCTAACTAGCTTGTACTCCTCACTCTTTTCTAATTAATCTTTTTACATTTATGTAACCCCCTGCACATCAGTGGCGTTTCTGCCTTGCTAGGGGTGAAATGATTAAAAAAAAAAAAAATATAGAATAAATGAAAGTCTTACCCACAAATTCCAATTTCTCCCGATAACCTGTGGGCAAAGAAAACAATGTATTCAATGAGTTTATCACATACATTATCAAAACATTTTGAGTATTTATATAAATGTACATGCATTGGTAGAAGTAGTCACGAGAGTAATGATAATGGAATCGTTTTGTAAATCAATAGAAAAGAAAACAATCATAAATATATTTATTACAGAATATTTATTTGATAATATTTATATTGAGACAATTTTATCAATTCAAAAATAACTAGAAGAAAAACAAACATTAGGAATTGGTTCATTACAAAGTACTGTAACTCTATAGGAATTGATTAATAAATAAAGCTTTCAATCGCTTAAACCAATTTTTCTAACTGGCAGAATTATAAAATTGATATCAAAATGAAGTGATTTTATTTCTCTTCAAAATTATAATGATCGATTAATAACTAATGACTTTAATCCTATAAAACAAGATTTCAATCAGATAAAATAATGAAATTGGTATCAAAATTAAGTCAATCAATCCAACTAACACTTTTATTCATTAGTTGCAGCCAGTATCTTGACCCAATGAGTTGTGAGATCAATACCTGGCCACAGTAGGGGCAAACAAAAAAATTAGAAAGTTCAGTTAAATGAAGATAACTAAAACATTCAGAAGTGGCATGACTAATGGAACGAGAACAATCCTCCCCAGTGATCAAAGTAAAGGGTTCGGTTCAAATTCCAACAACATGATGAAGGTCGGAGCATACAACAGCCAAAATGTTGTGAAAATGACAATATAGATGAGGGAAAGAGTCAAAACAATGTAAATACCTCATCTCAAAAATATAGATAAACATTTAAGCCAATTTATTTGTTTTCAAAACAAGTGTTGAGTGATAAGGTAGGTCTGCAATAGTATAAATCAAATTTTTACCCAGATAGAATAATAATCTCACAAAATAAACTTAAATCCATAGTCAAGATACTGTTGGATTACCACTTCCTGACAATAATCATAGGCAGTATGATATTTGAAAGGCTAATCCTTTTTCTCTTTTAACTTTTGGAGTGGCAACACACATTTCCTTTTACTCCGATAGACACGAGACATATAAGTACTTCAGAGACACTGATTGAAGATTGTATTGAACTGTTCCTAACTCCAACTTTCTTTCTTTATCGTTCTGTAACATGTCATATTAATACATTTATTAATTGTCATTTGTTTGAATTCCATGTTTTGTGTCCTTTATTTTACCTTGACTCAAATAAGTCTACCAAATATTGCTAGCAGGACTATTGTACGAGAAGGCAAGAAATGACAAGACTTTCCATTCCTGCAACAAGTTTTGTGAGATTTTGTTATTAACAAATATTTTTCAATGCCCATTATCTGCTGGATTTATTTATAATTAAAAATTTATTTTGCATTTAATTTGCTTTTGTAATAAAACTTGGCACCTTTAAAATAAGACATAATCAATATTTTTTTATAAGGACAGATATTAGAAACTGAAATTCAGATGGCATATATATTGTAGAAATACTCCGTATATATTCATGTATAAGTCTAATTCATGTATACTGTGACCCTTGAATTTTCTTGTGAAGAACATGATTCTTTTTATACAGCACTTCTATAATGCAACTCCAACTTGTTTACTATTTTTGGGTAGCTTTGTAGAAAAAGGAATGACGACAATATATTTGCTATAAAAATATCCTGAATGATATCCACTACTGCAATGTGGTAGATCTATTAGTATTGCTCAGAAGTTGGAGTTGCATTATAGAAGTGCTGTATAAAAAGAATCATGTTCTTCACAAGAAAATTCAAGGGTCACAGTATACATGAATTAGACTTATACATGAATATATACGGAGTATTTCTTCAATATATATGCCATCTGAATTTCAGTTTCTAATATCTGTCCCTATAAAAAAATATTGATTATGTCTTATTTTAAAGGTGCCAAGTTTTATTACAAAAGCAATACTATCACTGACTGAGCACAGTTGAAAAGAACCTTATATACATTACCGGCAATAATTATTGAGCCAAACTCATCTTTTTTTAAAAGAAATGATGTATTTCATATGATTTTTAGTATTTATTGCCAAGTGGATAATTTCTAAATGAAGATAGAATCGTTCTTTTGTTATTATTATTTTGCAAAATGTTACAAGGCAAGGAAGTAAAGCTGAACTCGTCCGAATCACCCTAAATTTTCCCCATTCTTTCATTGAAGAAACTGCAGTATAGGTAATTATTAAATATTCATAAATTTATTTGATGCGCATGTTATTGCACAGTATCAACAAAAGAAACAATCTATTTTTATTTACAATTATTCACTTGGCAATAAATGCCAAAAAATAGTATGAAAGACATCATTTTTTCAAACACTGGGATCACTTAATAATTTTGGCCGGTAGTGTACTAATGACAACAATGTCTAGTATGCGATTAACACCAACAAATATTAGAGATTTGAACTGAATTTAATACCAATAAGAAACATTTATTCTAACATCTATGACTAACTATAAAGTGATTTTATTGTAACCCTAAAAGGTTACTGCGAGAGTAATCAGCAAAACGGAGGTTGGGAATAATAGTATATCAACAAGTACAAGATTCACGCACTGCGTGTAGTACATACACTGCTAGTGAATTGCTTGTCAGTATAATCACTCTTCTTTACTACGATAGTGTCCATGTATTTAAGATAGGAACATTTAATTCCTGTATATAGGTACGTATAGAACAGATATCAAAGTCAAATTTGCACTCAATGTCACAGCAGACCATTAAGGAAACCATGGGTATCATAATATGTACCTGGAAGGTGAGCTTATAACAACCAGTTGGATATTTTGATCTCACAAAATATCAGTGGATATCCTCAACATGTAAATGGGTGGTCAATACACCTGGACTTATGTAGGAGAAGTAGATGACAAGAAGTTATATAAAACACCTGACTTTTATTTTTAATCATATCACCACGAGCAAGGCGGTAATGCCACTGATGTGCAGGGGGCTACGTAAGAGTGAAAAGACTGGAAAAGAGAAAGAAAGCTGGAAACCACATCCTAAACAGGGAACATGGGATGAGCCTCTTCACCTGTTCAATAGACGTGGGTGGAGTGTGAACTGGGCGATAGTTTAGTTTACCTACTCCAATTGAAAAAAAAAAGAGTAAAAGATTGGAAAAGAGTAAAAGATTGGAAAAGAGAAAGCCGGAAACCACATCCTAAACAGGAAACAAGTGATGAGCCTCTTCACCCGTTCAATAAGGGAGAAAAGGCAGGATGTCCTTCATGTTCTTCTTTTTTCATAATCGTATCAACCCAAGCAAGGCATTTTACTGCCACTGTTGTGCAGGGGGTTACATATGAGGAAATTTATGGAAAAGAGTGACAGATTAGAATGGGTGCCAGGAAGTAGGTAAGAGACGGATGAGAATATTGATGAGAGTGGAGTGGTCGGAGAAAGGAGCATGAGAGAGAGAGAAAGAGATAGAGAGAGAGGATGCAAGTTAGTGAGATAAGAAATGACTATTGCCTTTACATTTAAATTCTTGGAGATTGTAGCTGTCAGAGATCCAAGTAAACAGAAAAGATTTCCATATGCGGCAAGTTCAAGAAAAGAAGCTGCTGGAGTAGAACTTGCGTTTACATTTTATTGGTTTCACAGAAAAAGGGTGAGACCTAGTTGCTAATCTTGTGGATCGAGTAAATACATATGTGGGGGACACCAGTGAGCTAAGTTCATCGGAGCAGAAGCCGTGAAAGTATTTGTAGAAGAGACACAGAGAAGCCACATTACGCCGGTGAGAAAGTGACTGTATCCGAGCTGCCAAGTCGGGATCGATCACATTGCAGATTCTTTGTTGGATTTTGTCAAGGACCTCTAGGTGGATAGTAGGAGCACCCGATCAGATATGGCAGCAGCATTCAATGTACGGGCGGATCGTAGATTTGTATATGTGCAGGATTGTTTCAGACGGGAAAAAACTTCATGGTACACAGAGAACCGACCTTCTTAGCAGCAGATTTGGCCATGGATTCTATATAGCCATTTCACTTGAGGTCTGTTGTGGGAGTTAACCCGAGGAGACGCAGTGTTTTCCTTTCAGAGGGACTAGCCTGATCTATGCTAATGGTGGGTAGGAGCGATTGTCTGTGATGGTTAATAAATAGCAGCTTCGTTTTGGAAGCATTAAAATTCACAAGCCATTTCTTACCTCAATCCACCACAGATAAAAGGTCCTTTACAAGCTCGGCAGCGAGGTTTGCTTTGTCAGCCTCGGCAGATATTTGATCGAGGCGAGAGTAAACCGTAGTGTTATCAGCATATATGCCTACTTGGGATCTTATTACACCAGGGAGATTGTTAATGTAGATAAGGAAAAGCGTAGGACCTAGAATAGAGCTTTGAGAGATACCTGCGTTCATGTCATAGTATTGGGAGGCATGTTCCTTCAATACTACCTTCATTGTGCGATTTGAAAGGAATGACTGGATGAGGTTAAACAATTGTCCAGTTATACCATAGCCTCTCAGTGATGGTCGTGAGCATATCAGCAGTAGACCTGGAGAAGCGGAAACCATACTGTTTGTCAGAGAAGAGTCTGTGGGATGTGAACCACCTCGGTGTTGATGATGGCTTCAAACACTTTGACAAAAATTGGTAGGAGTCTGATAGGGCAATAATTAGAGGGGTCAGAGGGTTCACCAGTATTTTTATATATTGGAACCATGGAGGAAGACTTCCAGCAGGTAGGAAAGTAAGAAGCAGAAAGGCAGTAATTATAGAGTTTGGAGAGAACAGAGGAGAGCACAGGAGAGCATCTCTTGAGGACAATTTTCAAGATTCATTTTTTATGTGGTTCTACAGAAGGATGCTGCGAATATCATGGCTCGAGCATGTGAGCAATGATGAGGCCTTGGAAATGATGGAAACAAAAAGGAAACTAATATGGTGTAACAGGAGAAGGCGTGCTCAGAGCCACCAGGGATAGGGAAACATGGAAAGCCATGATCGCCTACGTCCTGAAGAGACAGGGCAAATAAAAGAAGATAACCAAGTGCCATGTTTCAGAGAAAGCACTAAAAGCCACATACACTAACACCGATATTAACTGAACAAATCTGGTGGTGAATAAGTACTAATTTTGCATTCATACATACATACATACATACATACATACATATATAGCTACATACATACATACATACATACATACATACATATATATATACATACATACATAGAAACATCAATACATACATACATACATAGATAGATACATACATAGATACATTACATACATACATACATACATATATACATACATAGATATATACATAGATACATATATACATACAAACATAGATGCATACATAGATACATAGATACATACATACATACATACATACATACATTGATACATACATACATACATACATACATACATAGAACCAAAGATACATAGATACATTACATACATACATAGATACATACATAGATACATATATACATACATACACACATACATACATACACACATACATACATACATAAATACATAGAACCAAAGATACATAGATACATACATACATATATAGAAACATAGATACATATATTACATAGATACATACATAGATACATAGATACATACATACATACACACAGATATATAGATACATACATACATAGATACATATATACATACATAGATACAAACATACATACATACATACATAGAAACACAGATACATACATACATACATACTTATCCTGCAGCTACAGTAGAAATGGTGTTTCTATGGGCAAGATAGCCTGAAGGAGCTCAACCTTCTCCAGGCTGGACTGATTTCATAGTTTTTCCTTCTTCTAGACTGGTTGCAAATTAAGGCTATAGTTGGAGTTGGAGTTTTGTTTCATGGCAAATCAGCCTCAGTGGGTTATTTAATGCCAAAAATGTAGGGTTTAATGTATTTTTTAAATGTTCCGCTATAGTGAGAAGGTTGATTTAGTCAGATTTTCATGAATTTTATTATTATTATTATGTCATTTTTCATCATATTTTGATTTCTGCAATGGTCGCACTACCAACCAAGTTTGCGGGAAGACCTAAGGCAGGTAGTGGCGCATTGTTATGGCTCCATTTCATGTTTTTTCTATCTCCCCCATCATCCTTAGCGTTACATAGACAAAATTCTCCTTAGTGTGTGAGCTGTACTTAATAAGACAATTTTTTGTATATCTCTTAAGATGGGGTTTCCAGGGATTCTTTCAATGTGTTGTTTTGTTCCATTTTTTATCATTCCAAGTGCACCTATTATCACTGGTACAACTTTTGTTTTCAATTTCCACATTTTTTCTATTTCAATATCCAGGTTTTTATATTTTGACAGTTTTTCAAATTTCTTGGTTGCTATGTTACAATCCGCTGGACAAGCCATATTATTATTATTATTATTATTATTATTATTATTATTATTTATTTATTTAAAAAACTAAAGATGTTTTCTAGTTTTGTATTAAAAATGTATTGCTGATAATAATTTTCTTTCCTTCAAAAATGTATATTTTACTATAAAGGGCTATTTTTATGTATAGATTTCTATAAAAGTTTATTTTCTAAACCTTCAGAATGTTTTGACCCCAGTTTAGGGGTTAAATATTTGCCCATAGCTTGGACTCTAGACTCTAACAGGTGCTACCACTCTGGGTCAGGTTAGACCTGGAAACAACAGCAATTAAGAGGTGGTTTCATGCTCTTCACAACCTCCCAATCAGAGGCCTTGCTGCCGGATGCAGTTTACCATCATACCCAGGACCTCAAGGTGATAGAACCCAGTTTCTACATACATACATACATACATACATACATACATACATACAAAAGATTTAGACTAGTGTCGTTAGTTTTTGTAACAATAGTGTTACACATATTTCTATCTCCACTATTAATGGTACCAATTAGTAGAGATATTAATTAGTAGTTAACATTCATATTGCATCATTTTTAAGTCTATACTGATAAAGTTTGATAATAACTATTTGGAAATTTATACATCTTCATATTTATTTTGAAATGTTACAAACCTTTCATGTGCCAATGTCTGTCATAATCTGTAAAAGGTAAAGCAATTATATCAGAAATAGATCAATTCAACATACAATCAAATAATTATAACTAACTAATAAAAATAAATGAATTAATTAATTATAGAACTAGAAAAAATGTAAATTTTCCAAAAGATATTTTAATTCGGTAAAGATTTCGATTCTAGCATGCCGATGAAAAGTCAATTTTTATAGAATAGTAAATATAAGGGTGGTTCAAAAGTAGGTGGACAGTAAATGATGACATTTATTTTCAGATTATGAAATTGTATTTACTAATACGATTATTACATTAACAATTAAAATTTATTGTGCACAATAATAAAAAGTGTTTAAATTTTACCAACCCAGATGTTCAAACTGTTGTCCATCACAATTTACACAGCTTTGAAGTCTACCCCTCATTATTCGACAAACATTTTTGCACAAGTCTCTTTGTGTATTAATTTCTTGAAATGCATCTATTATGTAATTTTTCTAATCACCAACATTTTTTAGTTTTCGAATATAAACTTTGTTCAATAGTACCCCCCAAAAGAAGAAATCCATAAGTCAGATGAACGTGCTGAGAACGTGCTAGGAACCTCTTTGGCCAATCCATTTGTCAGGAAATGTTTCGTCAACATACTCACGGACTGCTCTTAAATAATGTAGTGGGGAATCTTGTATACTGATAATAAGGGTCATGGTGATTAGGCTATTGTTCTATTTATTTCACCTACTGACCACCTACTTTTAGGCCACCCTGTATATTACTGATAATAATAATAAAAATACATGATGAAAAGTCAACTAATGAGTAAAATTTGTTAATATATAATAGATATATTGCAGAGATATATTTTTAATAAAAAATATTTGCGTGAAAGCAAAACTAAACTAAAGTGGGATACTGAAAAGGCAATAATCTTAAATGATTTTTAACAATATAGAATCATTAATTTTAAATAATTACTAATTAATAAATCTTCCCATACCATGTTATTCTAAATTATTATGCCAATAAAGTATTTTAAATCATTACTCTCTAAGTTAATTAAAATCATTACACTGAATCATTTCTAATAAATTATTTAAAATCATCACCGTTATCTTAACTCCTAAATTAAAATTTTTTTCTAGTCACATTATTTTAAATAAGTAATCATTACTTTCTATGCTATTTTAAATCATTACTCTCTAAGTTAATTAAAATCATTACACTGAATCATTTCTAATAAATTATTTAAAATCATCACCGTTATCTTAACTCCTAAATTAAAATTTTTTCTAGTCATGTTATTTTAAATAAGTAATCATTACTTTCTATGTTATTTTAAATCATTACTCTCTAAGTTAATTAAAATCATTACACTGAATCCTTTCTAATAAATTATTTAAAATCATCACCGTTATCTTAACTCCTAAATTAAAATTTTTTCTAGTCATGTTATTTTAAATAAGTAATCATTACTTTCTATGCTATTTTAAATCATTACTCTCTAAGTTAATTAAAATCATTACACTGAATCATTTCTAATAAATTATTTAAAATCATCAACATTATCTTAACTCCTAAATTAAAATTTTTTCTAGTCATGTTATTTTAAATAAGTAATCATTACTTTCTATGCTATTTTAAATCATTACTCTCTAAGTTAATTAAAATCATTACACTGAATCATTTCTAATAAATTATTTAAAATCATCACTGCTATCTTAACTCCTAAATTAAAATTTTTTCTAGTCATGTTATTTTAAATAAGTAATCATTACTTTCTATGTTATTTTAAATCATTACTCTCTAAGTTAATTAAAATCATTACACTGAATCATTTCTAATAAATTATTTAAAATCATCACCGTTATCTTAACTCCTAAATTAAAATTTTTTCTAGTCATGTTATTTTAAATAAGTAATCATTACTTTCTATGCTATTTTAAATCATTACTCTCTAAGTTAATTAAAATCATTACACTGAATCATTTCTAATAAATTATTTAAAATCATCACCGTTATCTTAACTCCTAAATTAAAATTTTTTCTAGTCATGTTATTTTAAATAAGTAATCATTACTTTCTATGTTATTTTAAATCATTACTACTTATGTTAAGATAATTTCTTTAAATTATTACGATTAAATTGTTTATGTTATCTTAAATCAATATTTGAAATCCTTTTTTCTTTATTATTTTAACTCGTTACTTTAAATAATTGTTATTACATTATTTTAAATCATTATTACTCATATTATTTCAAATAATATCTTTAAATTATTGCTATTATTATGAATCATGGCTTTTATTTTAAGTAAATACCTTACATCACTCTTAAATTATCTGAAATTTTTACTTGCTATGGAATTCAAAATCATTATTTTAAATCATTACTTTCAATGTTTTTTTTTAATAATGTTGAAATCATTCTTTTTCAGATGAATAAATAGCAATTTTTATTAGAATAGAAATGATATTGAAATGTTGGTTTCAACTTACTCCAATAAATTCTGTATGCCAAAAGCCAGGCATATCTTTGAAGCACCCAATATTCGGGTACTCTCACAATGAACCAATTCGATGGAAAACTGGCTATTCTTTTTTCATTTGCCATATTCACTTTTCCAATGGCCACGACAAACACTTTCACATCTTTACGTTTCAGCAATTTCGCCTGATCTGCAGTCCACCAAATATTGTTGGCTTCACCGTTGGTGACAACAATAGCAACGCTGATCACATGTGGTCTTGCGCCATATCGGAAAGTGAAAGAGTATTGCCTGAGGAAACTTAGTGCTCGGCTCGTGTAATGCTGTCCCCTTATATAAGAAATCCTGTCAATGGCTCGTAGGACTTGACGCAAATTCTTGTAAGTATTTAAATTGAAGTTATCTTTAACCAAAGTGCTGTAGGTGATAACACCGACTCTCACATGTCTGGGTGCAACGCGGAAAAACCTGATGACATTCTTCACAAAGGCTTTGGTTTTTTTGAAGTTTTCCAAACCAATAAAGGTAGACGAGTCCAGAACAAACATTATATCTAATTTTGCTGTTTTATAACCTGTTAAAAAAAGATAGAAGAAAATTCTAACTTTTTAACAAATATATAAGCAATGAATTTTTAAAATTTCTTTTAATCGAGTTCACCCCAATCAAGGTAGTATAGCAACTAAGACACAAGGGACTTCGGGGTGTGAAAGAATTAGAAAACGGAAGCATTATGAAGGAAAGAGAACAATAGAAATATCAATCAAGTGCCAACACGCTTGGGCGATCAGGTCTTTTTCGATCCATCATTGACTAGGCAGAAGATTTTCCCACAGTAGGTTGTCATTTTTTTCTGCGGTAGAGTGGTTGCTAACAAAGGCTATAGAACCCAATCTGTCCTGCTATTCAATCCTTTTATCTAAATCAGTCAGTTACATGCCATATATGGTACATGCTTGGGCAATCAAGTATCTTTCCATTCCATGTCTGACTAGGCAGAAGATTTCCCTTGAGTAGATTGCCATTTCTTTTTGTAGTAGACTGGTTGCCAACCAAGGCCATAAAACTCAATCTCTGTTGCTTTTTAAGCCATAGCTGGAAGGAGAAGAGATGGATTAATATATTTCCTAATGATATTTGCACGTGAATGAATTCAACTGGAATTCAAACTAGGCTCTTTGATTTCTTATTCTGAGATAATATCCATTGCATCACAAATACACATGGAAAAAAGCGAATGAAGTAAAGCCACTAAGACGCAAGGTGTGGAAGAATTAGAAACAGAAACATTAATAGTGAGCAGAAAGAGAAAAGTGATCAAGAGGATAGTAGATAGTGATTGACATTGCATTTACATTTTTGCAGATTAAAGTTGGCTGAAAAGCATGGACCTGATGGGAGGTCCATAGATGTGAATTTAGGGGGAAAAAAACTATTGACATACAACTTATGGCTACGTCGAGCCAGCTCAATTGTAAGTTCATGAGATCTCGACGCCAGTCTAGTATTGCACTTAAATTAATTGTAGGTACCAAAGCGAACAGATCAAGCGAACAGATCATCCGAACAGATCATCCGAACAGATCAAGCGAACAGATCATCCGAACAGATCAAGCGAACAGATCATCCGAACAATTACCATAAAAGTATTTATAAAAAAGAGGTAACCTTAAAGAGGTGGGTAAGTTTCTGAAGCCGAGTCGCCATATCAGGACCAATAATATTGCTGATTCTTCTTTGGATTTTATCAAGGAGCTCAATGTAAATAGCAGGGGCACTTGACCTTATGTGGTAGCAATATTCTAAGCATGGTTGCCTTGCCCGACATTCTCAGCAGCTGACCTAGAAATGGATTCAATATAGTTTTTCCATTTCGGGTCAGCTGAAAATGTTAGCCCGAGAAGACGCAACGATTCACTTTCCTGGAGTTTATCTTCAGCCATGCCAATAGAAGTAAGAGAAGGCTCTTTCAGATGATTAATGGAGAGAAGTTTAGTTTTGAATGTGTAAAAGGCCATCTTTTGTCCCAGTTGACGACGGACTTGTGGTTGTTTTGGACATCAGCTGCCATTTTAAATTAGTAGGCCTTACTTATCGAGGCAGGAGTAAATATCCGTGTCGTTATCGTAGATGCAAAGTTGTGATCTGATGTCATCAGGAAGGTTGTTAATGAAAATTAAAAACAGTGTTGGACCAAAGATAGAGCCTTGTTGGGAACCCGCGTTAGTACGACTGTATCCCATCCTGCATCGTCAGACAGTAAAATTTCTTAAACTTGTCTTTATGATCTTTCGCTTTGAAAATGCTCTCTCACATTGGACTTGAGTAACTGATAGTGTGTAGATGACTTTATAAAGAAAGTTCTTATTTCTTTTTATTACTAAAACAGTTTTTTTTTTTTACTTTTTAGTATTTTTATTTGATATAGAAGGCCTATTTCATCAGGGGTCTACTTGCCATTGGGCAAGGAGAGACCCCGGATGCTCTGTCATTGAATATATGTGTCTATGGATGTGTATCACTAATATGTGGAAATAATTTGGTTCAGTGCTTTACAATGACAACCAATATCTGAGAACTAATAGAAACCATCCATTCTTTTTGCCCCTGTGATAGGGCATATTGGATGGCCAAGGCCCCATTTCAAAAGCTGAGTAGAATATTGAGACAGGAAAATTTCATTGGAAACAATGGAAAGACTACTGAACTTTTATGTGATATCTGTTCTTCTATATGGCAGTGAATGCTAAACAATCTCATCAAAGGTGAAGTTAAGACTCAAAGCAACAGAAATGTGATTCTACAGAAGGATGCTGAGGATACCCTGAACTGAACATGTCAGCAACGATGAACTTTTGGAAAGAATAGAAACAAAATACAAACTTATATTTATGAGGAAGGAGAGCTTGTAGAATCTGATACTCACAGGGCATATAGAGGGAAAGAGAGACAGAGAAAAACATCATGTGACACACTTGATGATCTTAAGCAAATGGATAGCAGAGTAGGGTTTGGGAAAAATAACAATCCAAAATGTATTAAGAGGTACAATTGACAAGATGATATGGAGGTTCATGATCATTCACAACCTGGCGGAACACAGAAGTTGAGGCCTTGACTGATCCTGCTAAACCAGTATACAATGTTTTATTACCTGATCCAATAATTCAATTGAATACCATTAGCTATCTCTTTATATATTAATTTCTTAGTAATTTAAGGACTATTTTTAGTGGATAGGGATGTTTGTCTAGCATATTTCTTTCATTAATTCTCTCGAATACTCAAGCCAGTAATGTAATGTAATTCATACTCTTTAAAATTGTTATAGTGGGACATCCTGCAATCCGTGAGAATAGAATTCTCTACTTTATAAAAGACGGTAACGAGCGGTACGAAGGGAAAAAAAGTCTTAGGCGGAGGAATTCACTTTTCAATAGTCGATTTCGCTCCAACCTGTGGCTTGCCTATCTGTGTATTATTGTTAATTGTACCTTAGTACAATAAATCTGTATTTCTTATTCCTGGTGTGGAGTTCCATTCTTCAACTGATCATTTCATACTGTATTCCTTTCGGGATATATTAAAAATTAAAACAGATATGTGAATTCAACTAAAATGATGTTTACAGTAATGAAAAAAGAAATGTCAGATTAGAAGCTATGAATTCTTTAGAGAATTACACAGGTAGCTTGAACAAAAGTGATTTGGGAATTGTTGCTTAACTTCTAATTTGTTGGCAACACTGTAACAACATATGCTTGTTGGAAATAATGTTGTTTCTAATTGACTCGTGAAAGTCTGAAGTTATGGACTAAGAATTTTCTTTGTCCAGTGTCAGTCAGTTAGTTAAGTGCCATACGGAATACACGCTTGGGCGATCATGTCTCGAAAGAGACATGACTGACTAGGCAGAAGGTTATCCCGCAGTAGGTTGCCTTTGCTTTATGCGGTAGACTGGTTGCCGACCAAGGCTACAGAACTCAATCTGTCCTATTACTTAACCCATAACTGGAAGGAAAAGACAGATTAATACCTTTCCCAAAGGTATTTGTGCGTAAGTGAATGCAATGAATTCAGCTAGAATTCGAACTCGGCTCCCCGATTTCTCGTTCCGAACCGATATCCAATGCATCACAACCCACATCCAGTGTATATAGATAAAACTTGCTTGAATTTTCAGAGTTAATGTAAAACACGATAGTTACTCACCTTCTTTTATGAATGGTATTTTGGGAGGAACTGCAATAAAGAAAGTAACAATGTTTACATGATTTTCAATGAAGACATACAAAAGTCTCTCTCTCTCTCTCTCTATATATATATATATTAACATGTGCATGACCATGACATTACAACATAAAAAATTACATTTTGGATAATTTTCACTAAAGTTTCTAATAAACGGAAAGCAATTTTTCAACCATTATATTTTAAACAGAAAAAAAATTTACAATAATATTTAGCAACACAGTTTTGCAGTTATTTTTTGTTACAATAACTCACACCCCTAAAGATGATCTCGGAAGGAGATTGAAAGTACTTGGGTACATTGAGAAATGAATGATAATAACATGTCAACGTTGCAGCTGATTTCTGACATCTTTCCATTATAATACGGGAAAGATTATCCGTGAGTATGAACGGATTTTATTAAAAAATAAGCAGACATAATGTTTGCAATTTATTTAATCTCTCTCTCTCTCTCTCTCTCTCTCACACACACACACACACACACACACATATATATATATATATATATATATATATATATATATATATAAGAGAGAGAGGGGTTAACTGTGCAACTTGTTATATTTTTTCTTTTAGATAGGAAGGCACTCATACTAACTACACCACTGTTCCATTCGTATACATGAAGTAAAGAGATTTTTAATTAATTTCTTTTGGGGTTGTTGAAATGTTTAACCTAATGTTCATTATATGTAAAATAACCCAGGTTCTGGCACATGCGTCATAGGCTTGGAAAAGCCTGCGTTAGTTATTTGTATTAATATTTTATCCTGTATTCGTTGAACACACTGACTTTCAAAATCAGTAAAATCTTAAAAAGTGATGAATGGAAATCAGTCAGTCAGTTAAGTGCCATACGTCATACATGCTTGGGCGATCATGTCTCGAAAGAGACATGACTGACTGGGCAGAAGATTATCCCGCAGTAGGTGGCCATTGCTTTCTGCGGTAGACTGGCTATAGAACCCAATCTGTCCTGTTATTTAACCCATAACTGGAAGGAATAGACGGAATAATACCTTTCCCAAGGGTATTTGCGCGTAAGTGAATGCAATGAATTCGGCTGGAATTCGAACTCGGCTTCCCGATTTCTCGTTCCGAGTCGATATCCAATGCACCACAACGCACATCCTATGGAAATCAGACACATTAATAATAGAGATAAAAATTACTCACTTAAAACTTTCAAACTCTTTTCGTAATCTGTTCGTAACACGGATGAGAAAATATGAAAAAAGAAAAAAAAGCATATTTTAGGAATTTTGAAATTTAAATCTTCTGACAGTGGTATTGCAAAGGTTCTCACTGCCAGTTGAAAAAGAGACGTTTGTCGTCATCATCCCGGAAATACTTTTTTTATTGATTGTTTGTGATGAATTAACTAATTTATTATATTAACGTAGTGAATTAATTACCGCCTTAGTGACAGAATCGCCAACAAAGAATTGTACCAAATAATTGAAACCACATAAATGAAAAAAAACAAAACAAAAAAAAACTAACAGTAGCAACAACTAAAATCGATAACATCTAAACTTATTTAAAAATGGAACTTTGTCTGTGTGTGTGTGTGTGTGTGTGTGTCTGTGTGTGTGTGTCTGTGTGTGTGTCCGTTACCTATAGACTCCGAAACGGTTGAACCGATTTTCTTGAAAATTTGCACAGTTGTACTATAAGCGTCTACGAGTGTTATTAGCTAGGTTTTGTGTCGAGGTACCCCCGATAAATATCGAAAATCGATAATCGAAAATATTGGGTCATAGAAGGAGTGGTCCGATTTTAATCCAATTTGATACACTCATTGAAAAAGATATAAGAAACAATATTCAGAAGTTTCAAGGTTGCAGTTCTTACAATAGTGCAGAAAATCGATAATATATATATATATAAAAGCTTTCATTACATCCGAGCAACGCCGGGTTATACTGCTAGTATATAAATATAAGAGAAAGAAATGACATAATCAAGATGTTAACATTCCACACCACTTCAAATGAAAGGCTAGGAAGGAATTCTCCATCAATAATGAGAAGAGCAATTTTTTGTTAGTTCGAATTTACAGTTTTATAGCCAGAACGCTAACGTTAAAACAACTGGGATATGATCAAATTATAAATTCTTGTATACTTTTTATTTATTTAAAAAAATATTAACTGAGTTTAACCCAAGCAAGACAGTAAAGCCACCGAGATGCAAGGAATTACTTAGTGTGTTAGAGTTAGAAACAGGAACATTGCTATGGAGCGAGAAGAGAGAAATTAGTAATCATAGTCTAAACTATTGCCCGGTTCAGACTCCACCCACATCTATTGAACAGGTGAAGAGGCTCATCCCTTGTTTCCTGTTTAGGATGTGGTTTCCGGTTTTTCTCTTTTCCAGTCTTTTCACTCTTATGTAGCCCCCAGCGCATCAGTGGCGTTTTCGCCTTGCTTGGGGTGATGTGATTTAAAAAAAAAAAATCAGAAGGACGGCAGATAGCGATTGATATTGCATTTAAATTTTTGAAGATTATAAAGTTGGTTGGAAAGCATGGAGTCAGAAGAGAGTTCTAGAAAAGAGAAGTGAAAGAAAAACTGTTAGCATAGAATTTGAGGCAGCATATAGCCAGTTCAAATGTAAATTGGTGCATCTTGTTGCCAGTCTAATACAGTGCTTTAATTCAAAAAGCCTAGACACCATAAATAAAGAACTCATCCGAACAAATACCATGAAAGTACCCATAGAAAAGGCAAAAGAAGGCAACTTAACAGGGGGTAAGTGACTGAAGCCGAGACTTTAGATCAGGGCTGATTATTTTTTGGATTTTATTAGAGAGCTCTAGGTAGGAAGAGCACCGGACCACATTTGACAGCAATATTTCGAGCATTGACAGATAGTAGACTTATAGACATGTAAGATAGACTCTGGAGAGAAAATTGCCTGGGACGACACAGCGAATCAACTTTCATGGCCGCTAAACTAGCAATGGATTCAATATAGTTTTTCCACTTCGTGTCATGCAGCAGAATATACAGCATAATACAAAGAAAGTACAAAAAATACAGCAGAATATAAAAAATAAACAGCGATTTATACAGGATATACATCAGAATATTAAGAAAATATTACAGAATATACAGCCAAATATAAAGAATATACAGCAAAATATAAAGTATATATACATCAGAATAAAAAGAACAAACAGCGATTTATACAGAATATACACCAGAATATAAAGAATATAATACAGAATATACAGCAAAATATAAAGAATATACAAAATATACACCAGAATATAGAACCGGAGATCAAGAATATACAGCAGAATATGAAGAATATAATACAGAGTATAGAGCAGAATATGAAGAATATACAGAATATACACCAGAATATAAAACCGGACATCAAGAATATACAGCAGAATATGAAGAATATACAGAATATACACCAGAATATAAAACCGGAGATCAAGAATATACAGCAGAATACAAAGAATATAATACAGAATATACAGCAGAATATGAAGAATATACAAAATATACACCAGAATATAAAACCGGAGATCAAGAATATACAGCAGAATATGAAGAATATACAGAATATACACCTGAATATAAAACCGGAGTTCAAGAATATACAGCAGAATATGAAGAATATACAGAATATACACCAGAATCTAAAACCGGAAATCAAGAATATACAGCAGAATATGAAGAATATAATACAGAATATACAGCAGAATATAAATAAACATACAGAATATACACCAGAATATAAAACCGTAGATCAAGAATATACAGCAGAATATGAAGAATATAATACAGAATATACAGCAGAATATAAATAAACATACAGAATATACAGCAGAATATAAAACCGGAGATCAAGAATATACAGCAGAATATGAAGAATATAATACAGAATATGCAGCAGAATATAAATAAACATACAGAATATACACCAGAATATAAAACCGGAGATCAAGAATATACAGCAGAATATAAAGAATATACAGAATATACAGCAGAATATAAATAAACATATTGAATATACACCAGAATATAAAACCGGAGATCAAGAATATACAGCAGAATATGAAGAATACAATACAGAATATACAGCAGAATATAAATAAACATACAGAATATACACCAGAATATAAAACCGGAGATCAAGAATATACAGCAGAATATAAAGAATATACAGAATATACAGCAGAATATAAATAAACATACAGAACATACACCAGAATATAAAACCGGAGATCAAGAATATACAGCAGAATATGAAGTATATAATACAGAATATACAGCAGAATATAAAGAATATACAGAATATACAGCAGAATATAAATAAACATACAGAATATACACCAGAATATAAAACCGGAGACCAAGAATATACAGCAGAATATAAAGAATATACAGAATATACAGCGGAATATAAATAAACATACAGAATATACACCAGAATATAAAACCGGAGATCAAGAATATACAGCAGAATATGAAGAATATAATACAGAATATACAGCAGAATATAAAGAATATACAGAATATACAGCAGAATATAAATAAACATACAGAACATACACCAGAATATAAAACCGGAGATCAAGAATATACAGCAGAATATGAAGTATATAATACAGAATATACAGCAGAATATAAAGAATATACAGAATATACAGCAGAATATAAATAAACATACAGAATATACACCAGAATATAAAACCGGAGACCAAGAATATACAGCAGAATATAAAGAATATACAGAATATACAGCGGAATATAAATAAACATACAGAATATACACCAGAATACAAAACCGGAGATCAAGAATATACAGCAGAATAAGAAGAATATAATACAGAATATACAGCAGAATATAAATAAACATACAGAATATACACCAGAATATAAAACCGGAGATCAAGAATATACAGCAGAATATGAAGAATATAATACAGAATATGCAGCAGAATATAAATAAACATACAGAATATACACCAGAATATAAAAGTGGAGGTCAAGAATATACTTCAGAATATGAAGAATATACAGAATATACACCAGAATATAAAACCGGAGATTAAGAATATACAGCAGAATATGAAGAATATAATACAGAATATACAGCAGAATATAAATAAACATACAGAATATACACCAGAATACAAAACCGGAGATCAAGAATATACAGCAGAATAAGAAGAATATAATACAGAATATACAGCAGAATATAAATAAACATACAGAATATACACCAGAATATAAAACCGGAGATCAAGAATATACAGCAGAATATGAAGAATATAATACAGAATATGCAGCAGAATATAAATAAACATACAGAATATACACCAGAATATAAAACCGAGATCAAGAATATACAGCAGAATATGAAGATTATAATACAGAATATACAGCAGAATATACATCCGAAAATAAAGATGATAAAATTCTTGTATACTTCTTATTTACTTTTATTATGTATTAACCAAATTCACTCCATGGAAGGTAGTAAAGCCACTGAGACACAAGCAGTTACTTAGTGTGTGTCTGAATACAATGATAAAGAAGATGCGATTCATATTTAATCAATTTTCATTTAATTTACAAATAGTAGATCACGTTATACTAATCATGAAAAAAATAAGCCAAACACCTATACAAGAATAAATCAATATAACTAAAGTTTTAATGGTTACTTACCTTGGATGACCCAACCTCTATCGAAGCCTATAGTAAAAAAAAAAAGGAAGCAAACCTTGGTTAAGAGACGTGAGAACAAAAACAAAACCTAGTAAGAAGGGGATTCGAAAGATTTGTATAAAAATTGGGATTTCAGATATTTTTCTATTCAAAAGAGGGATATAAACGTTTTATATTTTCTAAATGCATTAGGTAGATGCTCTTAAATAAAATTCAGTTATATAAAAACTGCAAAGAAGAAGCTGAAATCATCATTTTCTTGAATTGCATGATATACGTATAAATCATTACATTTCTTAATTTGAATGATATAAACAAATACTGGAATTTAATGATTTGCATCACATGGACATAATTCATTATAGATTCTATTTGTATAAATCATCATATTTCTTAATTTGCATGATATAAAGTTTAATATGCAAATTCAATGATTTGCATTCTATGGATTTAATTCATTATAGATTTTATTTGCATGATATACACATAAATCATCATAATTCTTAATTTACATGATATAAAGTTTAATATGCAAATTTAGTGATTTGCATCATATGGACAAAATCTATTATATATTTTATTTGTATGATATACACATAAATCATCATAATTCTTAATTTACATGATATAAAAAGTTTAATATGCAAATTTAGTGATTTGCATCACATGGACAAAATTCATTATATATTTATTTGTATAATATACACATAAATCATCATAATTCTTAATTTACATGATATAAAGTTTAATATGCAAATTTAGTGATTTGCATCACATGGACAAAAATTCATTATATATTTTATTTGTATGATATACACATAAATCATCATAATTCTTAATTTGCATGATATAAAGTTTAATATATAAATTCAATGATTTGCATTCTATGGATTTAATTCATTATAGATTTTATTTGTATGATATACACATAAATCATCATAATTCTTAATTTACATGATATAAAGTTTAATATATAAATTCAATGATTTGCATTCTATGGATTTAATTCATTATAGATTTTATTTGTATGATATACACATATAAATCATCATAATTCTTAATTTACATGATATAAAGTTTAATATAAATTTAGTGATTTGCATCACATGGACAAAATTCATTATATATTTTATTTGTATAATATACACATAAATCATCATAATTCTTAATTTACATGATATAAAGTTTAATATGCAAATTTAGTGATTTGCATCACATGGACAAAATTCATTATATATTTTATTTGTATGATATACACATAAATCATCATAATTCTTAATTTGCATGATATAAAGTTTAATATATAAATTCAATGATTTGCATTCTATGGATTTAATTCATTATAGATTTTATTTGTATGATATACACATAAATCATCATAATTCTTAATTTACATGATATGTTTAATATATAAATTGTAATGATTTGCATTTCCTATGATTTAATTCATTATAGATTTTATTTTGTATGATATACACATAAATCATCATAATTTTAATTTACATGATATAAAGTTTAATATATAAATTCAATGATTTGCATTCTATGGATTTAATACATTATAGATTTTATTTGTATGATATACACATAAATCAATACAATTCTTAATTTACATGATATAAAAGTTTACTTATATAAATTCAATGATTTGCACTTATGGATTTAATTCATTATAGATTTTATTTGTATGATATACACATAAATCATCATAATTCTTAATTCTTGTATGATATAAAGTTTAATATATAAATTCAATGATTTGCATTCTATGGATTTAATTCATTATATATTTTATTTGTATGATATACACATAAATCATCATATTTCTTAATTTGCATGATATAAAGTTTAATATATAAATTCAATGATTTGCATTCTATGGATTTAATTCATTAAGTAGATTTTATTTTGTATGATATACACATAAATCATCATAATTTTAATTTGCATGATATAAAGTTTAATATATAAATTCAATGATTTGCATTCTATGGATTTAATTCATTATAGATTTTATTTGTATGATATACACATAAATCATCATAATTCTTAATTTACATGATATAAAGTTTAATATATAAATTCAATGATTTGCATTCTATGGATTTAATTCATTATAGATTTTATTTGTATGATATACACATAAATCATCATATTTCTTAATTTGCATGATATAAAGTTTAATATATAAATTCAATGATTTGCATTCTATGGATTTAATTCATTATAGATTTTATTTGTATGATATACACATAAATCATCATAATTCTTAATTTGCATGATATAAAGTTTAATATATAAATTCAATGATTTGCATTCTATGGATTTAATTCATTATAGATTTTATTTGTATGATATACACATAAATCATCATATTTCTTAATTTGCATGATATAAAGTTTAATATATAAATTCAATGATTTGCATTCTATGGATTTAATTCATTATAGATTTTATTTGTATGATATACACATAAATCATCATAATTCTTAATTTACATGATATAAAGTTTAATATATAAATTCAATGATTTGCATTCTATGGGTTTAATTCATTATAGATTTTATTTGTATGATATACACATAAATCATCATAATTCTTAATTTACATGATATAAAGTTTAATATATAAATTCAATGATTTGCATTCTATGGATTTTTAATTCATTATAGATTTTATTTGTATGATATACACATAAATCATCATAATTCTTAATTTACATGATATAAAGTTTAATATATAAATTCAATGATTTGCATTCTATGGATTTAATTCATTATAGATTTTATTTGTATGATATACACATAAATCATCATAATTTAATTTACATGATATAAAGTTTAATATATAAATTCAATGATTTGTATTCTATGGATTTAATTCATTATAGATTTTATTTGTATGATATACACATAAATCATCATAATTCTTAATTTACATGATATAAAGTTTAATATATAAATTCAATGATTTGCATTCTATGGATTTAATTCATTATAGATTTTATTTGTATGATATACACATAAATCATCATAAATTTTAATTTACATGATATAAAGTTTAATATATAAATTCAATGATTTGCATTCTATGGATTTAATTCATTATAGATTTTATTTGTATGATATACACATAAATCATCATAATTCTTAATTTACATGATATAAAGTTTAATATATAACTAATGATTTGCATTCTATGGATTTAATTCATTATAGATTTTATTTGTATGATATACACATAAATCATCATAATTCTTAATTTACATGACATATAACTAATGATTTACCTCCTATGGATTAATTCATTATAGATTTTATTTCAGAAGACAAATCATAATTTAAAATGATTTGCATTCTATGGATTTAATTCATTATAGATTTTGACATTTAGATATAAATCATATTTCTTAATTTGCATGATATAAAGTTTAATATATAAATTCAATGATTTGCATTCTATGGATTTAATTCATTATAGATTTTATTTGTATGATATACACATAAATCATCATATAATTCTTAATTTACATGATATAAAGTTTAATATATAAATTCAATGATTTGCATTCTATGGGTTTAATTCATTATAGATTTTATTTGTATGATATACACATAAAATCACTATAATTCTTAATTTACATGATATAAAGTTTAATATATAAATTCAATGATTTGCATTCTATGGATTTAATTCATTATAGATTTTATTGTATGATATACACATAAATCATCATAATTCTTAATTTACATGATATAAAGTTTAATATATAAATTCAATGATTTGCATTCTATGGATTTAATTCATTATAGATTTTATTTGTATGATATACACATAAAATTCATCATAATCTTAATTTACATGATATAAAGTTTAATATATAAATTCAATGATTTTATCTATGGATTTAATTCATTATAGATTTTATTTGTATGATATACACATAAATCATCATAATTCTTAATTTACATGATATAAAGTTTAATATATAAATTCAATGATTTGCATTCTATGGATTTAATTCATTATAGATTTTATTTGTATGATATACACATAAATCATCATATTTCTGAATTTACATGATATAAAGTTTAATATATAAATTCAATGATTTGCATTCTATGGATTTAATTCATTATAGATTTTATTTTTATGATATACACATAAATCATCATAATTCTTAATTTGCATGATATAAAGTTTAATAGTGCATAAATTCAATGATTTGCATTCTATGGATTTAATTCATTATAGATTTTATTTGTATGATATACACATAAATCATCATATTTCTTAATTTGCATGATATAAAGTTTAATATATAAATTCAATGATTTGCATTCTATGGATTTAATTCATTATAGATTTTATTTGTATGATATACACATAAATCATCATAATTCTTAATTTACAGGATATAAAGTTTAATATATAAATTCAATGATTTTTTGTATCTTCTATGGATTTAATTCATTATAGATTTTATTTGTATGATATACACATAAATCATCATAATTCTTAATTTACATGATAGTAAAAGTTTAATATATAAATTCAATGATTTGCATTCTATGGATTTAATTCATTATAGATTTTATTTGTAATATTATACACATAAATCATCATAATTCTTAATTCTACATGATATAAAGTTTAATATATAAATTCAATGATTTGCATTCTATGGATTTAATTCATTATAGATTTTATTTGTATGATATACACATAAATCATCATAATTCTTAATTTACATGATATAAAGTTTAATATATAAATTCAATGATTTGCATTCTATGGATTTAATTCATTATAGATTTTATTTGTATGATATACACATAAATCATCATAATTCTTAATTTACATGATATAAAGTTTAATATATAAATTCAATGATTTGCATTCTATGGATTTAATCAATATAGATTTTATTTTGTATATTATACACATAAATCATCATAATTCTTAATTTACATGACATAAAGTTTAATATATAAATTCAATATTTGCATTCTATGGATTTAATTCATTATAGATTTTATTTGTATGATATACACATAAATCATCATAATTCTTAATTTGCATGATATAAAGTTTAATATATAAATTAATGATTTGCATTCTATGGATTTAATTCATTATAGATTTTATTTGTATGATATACACATAAATCATCATATTTCTCTTAATTTGCATGATATAAAGTTTAATATATAAATTCAATGATTTGCATTCTATGGATTTAATTCATTATAGATTTTATTTGTATGATATACACATAAATCATCATAATTCTTAATTTACATGATATAAAGTTTAATATGTAAATTTAGTGATTTGCATCACATGGACAAAATTCATTATATATTTTATTTGTATGATATACACATAAATCATCATAATTCTAATTTACATGATATAAAGTTTAATATGCAAATTTAGTGATTTTGTATCACATGGACAAAATTCATTATATATTTTATTTGTATGATATACACATAAATCATCATAATTCTTAATTTGCATGATATAAAGTTTAATATATAAATTCAATGATTTGCATTCTATGGATTTAATTCATTATAGATTTTATTTGTATGATATACACATAAATCATCATAATTCTTAATTTACATGATATAAAGTTTAATATATAAATTCAATGATTTGCATTCTATGGATTTAATTCATTATAGATTTTATTTGTATGATATACACATAAATCATCATAATTCTTAATTTACATGATATAAAGTTTAATATATAACTAATGATTTGCATTCTATGGATTTAATACATTATAGATTTTATTTGTATGATATACACATAAATCATCATAATTCTTAATTTACATGATATAAAGTTTAATATATAAATTCAATGATTTGTATTCTATGGATTTAATTCATTATAGATTTTATTTGTATGATATACACATAAATCATCATAATTCTTAATTTGCATGATATAAAGTTTAATATATAAATTCAATGATTTGCATTCTATGGATTTAATTCATTATATATTTTATTTGTATGATATACACATAAATCATCATATTTCTTAATTTGCATGATATAAAGTTTAATATATAAATTCAATGATTTGCATTCTATGGATTTAATTCATTATAGATTTTATTTGTATGATATACACATAAATCATCATAATTTTAATTTGCATGATATAAAGTTTAATATATAAATTCAATGATTTGCATTCTATGGATTTAATTCATTATAGATTTTATTTGTATGATATACACATAAATCATCATAATTCTTAATTTACATGATATAAAGTTTAATATATAAATTCAATGATTTGCATTCTATGGATTTAATTCATTATAGATTTTATTTGTATGATATACACATAAATCATCATATTTCTTAATTTGCATGATATAAAGTTTAATATATAAATTCAATGATTTGCATTCTATGGATTTAATTCATTATAGATTTTATTTGTATGATATACACATAAATCATCATAATTCTTAATTTGCATGATATAAAAGTTTAATATATAAATTCAATGATTTGCATTCTATGGATTTAATTCATTATAGATTTTATTTGTATGATATACACATAAATCATCATATTTCTTAATTTGTGTGATATAAAGTTTAATATATAAATTCAATGATTTGCATTCTATGGATTTAATTCATTATAGATTTTATTTGTATGATATACACATAAATCATCATAATTCTTAATTTACATGATATAAAGTTTAATATATAAATTCAATGATTTGCATTCTATGGGTTTAATTCATTATAGATTTTATTTGTATGATATACACATAAATCATCATAATTCTTAATTTACATGATATAAAGTTTAATATATAAATTCAATGATTTGCATTCTATGGATTTAATTCATTATAGATTTTATTTGTATGATATACACATAAATCATCATAATTCTTAATTTACATGATATAAAGTTTAATATATAAATTCAATGATTTGCATTCTATGGATTTAATTCATTATAGATTTTATTTGCAAGGATATACACATAACCATCATAATTCTTAATTTACATGATATAAAGTTTAATATATAAATTCAATGATTTGCATTCTATGGATTTAATTCATTATAGATTTTATTTGTATGATATACACATAAATCATCATAATTCTTAATTTACATGATATAAAGTTTAATATATAAATTCAATGATTTGCATTCTATGGATTTAATTCATTATAGATTTTATTTGGTGATATACACATAAATCATCATAATTTTAATTTACATGATATAAAGTTTAATATATAAATTCAATGATTTGCATTCTATGGATTTAATTCATTATAGATTTTATTTGTATGATATACACATAAATCATCATAATTCTTAATTCTTACATGATATAAAGTTTAATATATAAATTCAATGATTTGCATTCTATGGATTTAATTCATTATAGATTTTATTTGTATGATATACACATAAATCATCATAATTCTTAATTTACATGACATAAAGTTTAATATATAAATTCAATGATTTGCATTCTATGTGGATTTAATTCATTATAGATTTTATTTGTATGATATACACATAAATCATCATAATTCTTAATTTGCATGATATAAAGTTTAATATATAAATTCAATGATTTGCATTCTATGGATTTAATTCATTATAGATTTTATTTGTATGATATACACATAAATCATCATATTTCTTAATTTGCATGATATAAAGTTTAATATATAAATTCAATGATTTGCATTCTATGGATTTAATTCATTATAGATTTTATTTGTATGATATACACATAAATCATCATAATTCTTAATTTACATGATATAAAGTTTAATATATAGTTCAATGATTTGCATTCTATGGGTTTAATTCATTATAGATTTTATTTGTATGATATACACATAAATCATCATAATTCTTAATTTACATGATAGCAAAGTTTAATATATAAAATTCAATGATTTGCATTCTATGGATTTAATTCATTATAGATTTTATTTGTATGATATACACATAAATCATCATAATTCTTAATTTACATGATATAAAGTTTAATATATAAATTCAATGATTTGCATTCTATGGATTTAATTCATTATAGATTTTATTTGTATGATATACACATAAATCATCATAATTTAATTTACATGATATAAAGTTTAATATATAAATTCAATGATTTGCATTCTATGGATTTAATTCATTATAGATTTTATTTGTATGATATACACATAAATCATCATAATTCTTAATTTACATGATATAAAGTTTAATATATAAATTCAATGATTTGCATTCTATGGATTTAATTCATTATAGATTTTATTTGTATGATATACACATAAATCATCATATTTCTGAATTTACATGATATAAAGTTTAATATATAAATTCAATGATTTGCATTCTATGGATTTAATTCATTATAGATTTTATTTTTATGATATACACATAAATCATCATAATTCTTAATTTGCATGATATAAAGTTTAATATATAAATTCAATGATTTGCATTCTATGGATTTAATTCATTATAGATTTTATTTGTATGATATACACATAAATCATCATATTTCTTAATTTGCATGATATAAAGTTTAATATATAAATTCAATGATTTGCATTCTATGGATTTAATTCATTATAGATTTTATTTGTATGATATACACACATAAATCATCATAATTCTTAATTTACATGATATAAAGTTTAATATATAAATTCAATGATTTGCATTCTATGGATTTAATTCATTATAGATTTTATTTGTATGATATACACATAAATCATCATATTTCTTAATTTGCATGATATAAAGTTTAATATGCAAATTCAATGATTTGCATTCTATGAATTTAATTAATTATAGATTTTACTTGTATGATATACACAAATTATAACGCCTCTTAATTTGCAGGATGTAATCATCATATTTCTTGATTTGGAAAAAAAAGCACATATTTAGCACTTTTATTGATTTACATAATATACAATTAGATGGGTAAGAATAGGAAAAAAAATGATTTATCAAAAGTATGCAAATAACTGGCCACTTACCCCAATACATTCTATATACCAGTGCAAATGCGTATTTTTCAAGTAATCTATAATGCCGCACCCTCAGTATAAACCATCTACTTGGCTCATCGGCTATTTTCTTCAGTTGTCTCATTTCAACTCGTCCAGGTGCAACAACGAAAACTTTCACATGTGCACGTTTCAAAGCTTCAGCTTGCCTTGCCATCATAGATGGATGTACAGATTTACCATTAGTAATAATGATGGCAACATCCGTAACATGCAGTCTGCTGCCATATCTTTCTGTGAAAGAATATCGTCGGAGGAATTCCAGAACCTTGCCCAAATATGGCCGTCCACGCACGTAACGAATCCTGTCGATTCCCCGGAGCAGTTCTCTTATGTTCTTGCAACGGCTTAAATCAAAACCCTCTATCTTTTTACTGTATGCTAGGACACCAATTCGCACAAATTTGAGATTGACATTGAAGTATTTGACGACCAATTTCACAAAGTCTTTAACTTTTCTGAAGTCTTTTTTTCGAATTGATGAATCAAGTACAAACATCACGTTCAGACGTGCAGTATAGTAACCTATAATAGATATAAAATTAATATGTAAATATTCTCAATTTTTCATTTATCTTTTTACAAAATGGAATTCACTTTATAATATCAAACAAATTATTTATTTACATTGGTGACTGATAGAAACATATTTTGCACACAGTATAATAGAAATGGGATGTGTGTTGTGTTGCAATGGTTATCGGCTCAGAAATTGGGAGCCAAGTGCGAATTCTAGTTGAATTTCTTGCATTCACTTACATAGAAAAAAACATTGGAAAATGTATTAATCCATCTCTTCTCTCCAGTTATGGTAAAATAATATGACAGATTAGTTTCTATAGCCTTGGCTGGCAACCAGTCTACCGTAGAAAGTAATGGCAACCTACTGCAGGATGACCTTCTGCCCAGTCGGTCAGGTCTCTTTCGAGACATAATCGCTCAAGTGTGTATCACGTATGGACACTTAACTGACTGATAATAGAAATGGAAGCTATTTTTATATTTCTAGTTAAGACATTACAAATTGATTAGAAGATTATAAAATTATCTGAACTTATTTATAAATAGAACTTTGTCTCTGTATGTGTGTGTGTCTGTGTGTCCGTTACCTATAGGCTACGAAACGGCTGAACTGATTTTCTTGAAAATTTACACAGTTGTACTATAAGCGTCTGTGAGTGTTCTTAGCTAGGTTTTGTCTCGTGGTACCCCCGATAAATATCGAAAATCGATAATCAAAAAAATCGGGTTATAGAAGGAGTGGTCCGATTTTAATCAAATTTGATACACTCATAGACAAAGACATAAGAAACGATATTCAGAAGTTTCAAGGTAGCAGTTCTATCCTTAGATGACTTATTTGACTCCGATATTGGAAATCGATACCCCGATATTCTACCGGGTCTGATCAAAATCAGTTTTTCAGCCCTTTTATTTTAGTTTTTGCTTCGGGTTTGGTTCTAAGTAGGTATAATTGTAGTTCTTAGTCTCATCCATGATACCATTTAGTCAGAGGATTTATTTAGCCTTCAAAATTCAGTTTACGACGAAAAAAACTTATTTGATATCGATACCAGGAAATCAAAATTTGACTTACATCCGTTCATTTTTTTTTTTCATTCTACGGTTTCGCTTTAAGTGGAAACAACTATTGCTTTTTAGTCTTTCGTGCCAACATGCAAAGAGTCTGAGCTCCAGGGCCATAGATTAGTTCTAATGCTTTCATTACACCCAAGCAACGCCGGGCTATACTGCTAGTTTTTTATGAAAATATTCAGTGATTTTTGTACTGTAAAAGTTCAAACACTTCTTTTTAAGAAGGCGCAAAGCAGCGTGGTCAGCAAAAGGGAAACCGAGAGATCTGTTTTACATATCGGGGATATCAGAATTAAAATGTGTGGAAATTTAACCTTTAAACGACGAAAATGTTTCGCGAACATATTTTCATTTTAATTATATGTAGTAATGTACCTCTGTAATTATATGTATTATAATTATATGTAGTAATGTACCTCTGATGCTATAGGGAGATGGTTAATGTTTATTAAATCGGCCTTGGGTGAAGCATAACCGAACTCCCTACAGCTTACATCTTATTTGCTATTATCAGAAGATTGGAGATTGGAATGTGTGGATTAGTGGAAGAATAAAGTATATCTTTTGCATGTTAAAATAGAAATTTATTAATGGAAAAGAATAACATTAATTGGTAGAAGTTAATGTTCAATGAGAAACAGTATTAAGAATTTAAGGGTATCACTAGTTCGTTGTAGTAACTTGTTAGATGTAGGCAGGAACGTATGTATGTATGTATGTATGTATGAACGTTTGTTGGGTAGGAGTGTTTTTTTTTAAGGATTTGCTCAGTCTTAAGGGGTTCCGTTCGGTTATCAAGTATGATGAAGAAGAAGGAGGTGAGAGAAAAAGATACAGACAATAATAATAATACGATTGCTTGACGTTTGTCAAGGGTACGTGTTAATTTCTTGTTATCTTAAATCTCTAACAAGGGTCAAACTTTGCCCGTCTTTTATTTTGTTTGAGAATTCACTCCCGGGTGTGATTATGGCCTTTCCATTGGCCAATAAACATTTCACATCGAGGTGTGAAATTTCGCGAGTTTTGTGTGTACTAAGCTAAGTTTGTAAATTCGAGAAAATTCGTTTATTTCTAACAATGAGTCAGATTTAAATGTAGATCTTGTTTTGTTCACTATACCTCTTACATTTTTTTACACCAACCGGATGTTGCTCGCTCAACAAACCAATGTAGACTGCATAAATACATTTTCTGTGCAGTGGCTTCATACATAGATCCGCTTTATTTAAAATAAAACGAACAGTTTATTGACCAGTCAAAGCCACAATTACCATCAAAGTATTTACAAAAAAGGTAGAGGGGGGTTACGGCGGTGGCACAATGACTGAATGCGAGATGTCAGGTCAGGACCTATAACAATGCAGGTTGTTATTTGGATTTTATCAAGAATCTCTAAATATGTAGCGAGAGTACCAGACCAGATGTGGCAGCAATATTCAAAGCAAAGACGAACGGTAGACTTATAAACGTGTAAGATAGATTCTGGTGAGAAAATTGTCTAGCACCATACAGTGTAGCACCATACTGCAAACCTTGTAAGTTTTGGTTTTATTTGATAATGTGATTTATCTAACATCGCTAAATGTTCAAATGGGCAAAGTAAAACTGGTAGCTGCCCTAAAAAATTCGTGGTTGCAGAATATAAGTAATGGCTTGAAATTTGCAACGCCTTAAAATAAAACTGTTCTCATTTAATCACTGTAGAAGTGACTTTTCTGCCTCCTATCAGCATAGTTGATGCTAACCTCCAGGAGAGCAACTCTTTGTGCCTGCTTGGGCTCACATCTTCCTCTAACAAGTGGAGTGGTTGTATTGAATCAGTTGCTAAGTCTACTGCGAGGAGAGTTGGTTCACTGTGGCGTTCCAGACAATTTTTTCTTGTCAGAATCCATCTTGAACATTTATAAATCTACTATTCATTAGTGCATTGGATATTGATGCTATATCTGGTCTGATGTTTCAAACCAAATATAGCATCTGGTCTGAAACATCATCTGATATAGCAGCAGCATCTGAAACATCATCTGATATTGAATTCTGCCAAAAATCTTGAGATTTTTAACAGAATTCAAAGAAGGTTCTATTATGTAATTGATTTTGACTTGGCATCTCGACTTTAGTCACTTCCTTACCAACAAGATGTGGCTTCCCTCTATCTTTTCTATAAATATTTTCATTGCAATTGTTCTGAAAAGCTTTTATCCTAGGTGACTTGATCACATGAATTTAACCGTGATATTAGATTGGCAACTAGTTCTCAACGTTTTACTGTTGAACTATCTAGATTCAAACATATGTTCTATTCTAATAGTTTTTTTTTCTCACATTTATCACTTCCGGTTTCTTGCTTTCTTGCCAACTACAATTTTCAAAAATTTAAATGATAATTGCCATCTGGTCCCTTATTTTCGTCGAACATTTTGAAGATTGAATTATTGTACCAAAGCTTAATAAAAGCTTAAAAAATGCTGTCTTCGACTTGCAGATTCGAACGACATCGCCAATCGATCTTCTTTTTTTGTCAACGATTGAACACAGCGTCGGGAGATGTTTGGTAAGTCGTCGATATTCCAGTGCAGAGTAACCGCTCTGGGGCATTAAGACAATGAGGGATTGCAAAGGTGAAAGCATTGTTCAGGGCAACGAAAAGACAGGATATTGTGGAGAACCATTATTCCCTACACCCGGAAAGTGCATTTTACATACAAAACATACATACACAGAAACATACCACAAAGAGAGAAAATGACACACACACACACACACACACACACACACACACACACACACACACATATATATATATATATGCATTACAAAAAGTGAAAGAACACATGAATTAAAATCCACTGTTCCAGATTTACTTTTATAGAGAGTGCTCAATACAGAGTAGAGCTTAATATTGTCATTTTGTTATTACAATGGTTTATAAAAGCATAATATCACAATACAAAAATTTTCATGCTTCAGAACAATACTGTTCTTCTTCAGGTCACACTCCACCCACATCTATTGAACAGATGAAGAGGCTCATCCCTTGTTTCCTGTTTAGGATGCGGTTTCCGGTTTTCCCTTTTCAAGTCTTTTCACTTTTATTTTTTTTTCCAATTGGAGTAGATAGACTAAACTATCGCCCGGTTCACACTCCACCCAAATCTATTGAACAGGTGAAGAGGCTCATCCCTTGTTTCCTGTTTAGGATGCGGTTTCCGGTTTTCGCTTTTCAAGTCTTTTCACTCTTTTATTTTTTTTTCCAATTGGAGTAGATAGACTAAACTATCGCCCGGTTCACACTCCACCCACATCTATTGAACAGGTGAAGAGGCTTATCCCTTGTTTCCTGTTTAGGATGCGGTTTCCGGTTTTCCCTTTTCAAGTCTTTTCACTCTTTTATTTTTATTTCCAATTGGAGTAGATAGACTAAACTATCGCCCGGTTCACACTCCACCCACATCTATTGAACAGGTGAAGAGGCTCATCCCTTGTTTCCTGTTTAGGATGCGGTTTCTGGCTTTCTCTTTTCTATTCTTTTTACCCTTACGTAGCCCCCTGCGCATCAGTGGCGTTATCGCCTTGCTTGGGGTGATATGATTAAAAAAAAATATTAAAATAAATGGTGAAAATGATTTATTTTTAAAATATAACATGAATTCATGGTTATTTAGTAAATTAGGAAGTGGTAGTTGGAGAAAATGCTATAGATGTGTCAATATTGTTCAATCAAAAATGAGAATTATGTAATTATGGAGATTTAATATTTGGTTTATGAAAAGGAGCAGAATATATATATATATATATATATATATATATATATATAGAGAGAGAGAGAGAGAGAGAGAGAATAAAGCTAATAGAGAAATCTTTTTTGAAATAAAAGCAGTTTTAGACTCATTAAAAAATTACCTCTCACATCCCATTTCTTCAATGCTGAAAAGAGAATGCGAAAACAAATTAGAAAACAGTTGATGGTAAATATTTTAAAACATTTTTAATATTTTAAAGCAATCAATCTTACAAACAATTTGAAAACTTAACTATATTTATAAAAAAACATTCAGTGACAAGATTCTAAACGAAAATATTTCTTCCCACAATTCAACAAAAAAAATGACCGGATCAATTCAAATAATACAAAAGTTAATCTGGATAGTAAGATTTGAAAAAAAAACAAAAGAAAAAAAACAACAAAAAACCAAAACTGTAAATTTCCAACACTATAAAATTTATCTACGAAGCTAAGTTAAAAAATATCTGCACTTTCGCCATAACACAGCTTCAGGTCTACCTTCTGCTTACACGTGCAGTAGATACCGTTGTGGTCATGTGATCAAAGTTTGAACTTGATTGTGCTATTTTTATTGCTGCTGTTACAGTGTAAACATAACTGCTCCACTAGCAGTGTTCCCAAAAGAGGAAATACATGAATTCTTTTTTAATTTCATTAATGCGAAAACTAACTTTCACCACAACGGATTTTAATCTGAGAAGAAATTGTTTTTCTTGTTCAAGAGTGTTGAACATACGAACGAGATTATAATAACGAGATCATCAGTAAAATCGATTCTGTATAATTTACACATATTTGTATTTTACTGTTTTAACAATTCTCATACTAATTCTTAAACTGTTTTGTTGAAAATACTTATAAAGAATACAGTAAGCTATTGAAAAATAAATTACTGAAATAATACACACCTTTGTATGCATATTTCCTCAGTTTCTCTGAAAAAAAAGAAAAAAGAAAAAGAGAAATGATGAATAACATAATCAATAAACATAAGGAAAAAGAGTTTCGGTGCTTACACTGAATTCTCAAATACTCATTAAAAGTAATTTTAAATATATATACTTGAAGCAACAGAAATATCGTTCTACAGAAAGATGGTGAGAATATCATGGCCCAGACATGTGAGCAACGACGAAGTGCTAGGGACAATAACAACAAAAAGTACATTTATACTTTTAACATCAGAAAGGGACAGATGAGGTTTCTAGGACGCATTAGGAGGATGGACAGTTTGGAGAATTTGACACTCACAGGGCAGATTGGCGAGAGAAAAAAAACAACGCGCACAACCTAAGTTGCGAGTTTGAGCGAATGTATGGCAAAGTAGTGTATGGAATTGGTTGTAAAAAACTATTTATTAAGAACTACAAAGAATAGAAAATTTCCATACTTCAGGCTTAATTAGAAAAATGAAAGCTCTTAGTTTCAAAAATATGCAAAGAAAACATTTGAGCAATGGTTGGTAAGTCAACAATTCTACCAAAAGTTACTGATTTTTAAATGTTTGTAATAGATTTTACAATTAAGTACATTTGTATGTGCGTTGTGGTGCAGTAGATATCGGCTCGGAACGAGAAATCGGGGATCCGAGTTCGAATTCCAGTTGAATTCATTGCATTCACTTACGCGCAAATACCCTTGGGAAAGGTATTAATCCGTCACTTCCTTCCAGTTATGGGTTAAATAACAGGACAGATTGGGTTCTATAGCCTTGGTCGGCAACCAGTCTACCACAGAAAGCAATGGCAACCTACTGCGGGATAATCTTCTGCCCAGTTAGTCATGTCTCTTTCGAGACCTGATCGCCCAAGCGTGTATCACGTATGGCACTTAACTGACTGACTGACATTTGTATATTGCACAGAGTCGAAGAGATGGCGGAAGAGCTAGCCAATACTCTCTAACTCTAGCTAGTCTGAATCACGCCACATCCCCTCTAATGAATGACACATGAATCACGCCACATCCCCTCTAATGAATGACACATGAATCACGCCACATCCCCTCTAATGAATGACACATGAATCACGCCACATCCCCTCTAATGAATGACACATGAATCACGCCACATCCCCTCTAATGAATGACACATGAATCACGCCACATCCCCTCTAATGAATGACACATGAATCACGCCACATCCCCTCTAATGAATGACACATGAATCACGCCACATCCCCTCTAATGAATGACACATGAATCACGCCACATCCCCTCTAATGAATGACACATGAATCACGCCACATCCCCTCTAATGAATGACACATGAATCACGACACATCCCCTCTAATGAATGACACATGAATCACGCCACATCCCCTCTAATGAATGACACATGAATCACGACACATCCCCTCTAATGAATGACACAACCGCTACAAAAACTTATCCCTTTATATTCAATCTGGACATATACCAAAATACCGCATTTTGGCAGGGGAACTAACAATACGCCCATGATCATAAAAATTTTTGAATATGTTTGTAATATATTAGAAAGTACTTACGTTTTATCAGACATTATGTAAAAACAAATGCAAGTTAAGATTATTTACATATTATCTGGTTGGAAAGAAAGCTTTTGCAGTTTGCTAAACATGATATTTCGAAACTGCGATAAATTTTGTTCCAACCAGATATTTAGCAAAAATATAATTGCCTTCGTTTTTAATTATTCCCAGATACAAATTTTTGATTCCATGTTTAAAGAAATCTGTGTTTTTCCTCAAAAAAGTTTAAAATGCTGTTTTTTTTTTCAATTTCTGAAATGTTCTAGTGGTCGAAACAAAAGATGAGAATCCGTCGTTGTTAAGTCGAGCGAGTTTCTCATTTTCTTGATATCCGTTGTTTTTACGAATTCTGTTGACATGCAAAACCCATTTTTCATCACTAGTAGCAAAGTGATGCAAAAATGGAAGGTAAACATTCCGGGTTAAAAGACTGTTACGGACAGTACATCATTTTCAAGTAAAAGCTCATTAGGAATACAAATTCTTTATTTCCGAGTTTTCGCTTGAGATCTTCATGGACATTTGAAAATGTCATGTTAAGTTTTGGCACTAAATCTCTCAATATTTTGACGTAGATTCCAATTCTAAAGATGGCTTCAAAATTTGTTAATTCAGTGTTGGTCGTCTTTCATAACGTGAATTGAATATGTTACAAACATCATTTAAAAATCTTTCAAACCACAGCTGACTTATTTGAACCCTTATCCGCATCCATATAATTGCACAAATGTTTTTGAATGCTTTTGGTACAGTATTACCCTTTTAAAATTCTTACAGCAAGCGGTGGCGAATATATTGCCTTTAAAGTGGTTAGATCCTGAAATACACTATAAACAGCATACTGATGAGGAGATAATTAAAAAATTTTAAACACATTTTCGTACCAATTAATCTTTGTTCTGATGTGGTTGACGTATTATTCATACCTTCAGTTTCCAAATACATAATTGTATTTGTTTGCAAAATGTATATATTAGAAAAATATTTTCTTTCTGTGATTAAATGATGAAAAAGTGAACTTTATCTTTTAATACTACAGTTTTGTCTTGGGAATTGTTTGAATTATTCGTTGATTTTTTTAGTTGCATAATTTTGGTAGCGATAAAATATATTGAATAACAAATAATTTATTTACATATTTAACAAAATGATATTGAAATAATGCTAACCTTCATATAAAGATTCCTTGCGATCATCTGCAGAAAAAAAGAAAAGAAATAAGATAAGTAATACAAACCAACTTAAAAAATGAAGTTAATATCTTTTTAGCAAATAATATTTTTATCTAATTATATTTTGTGACGTAATGATTTTAGAAAAATATTAATAAAAAAAGTTGTATAAAACAATAAGTTATAATTAAAAAAATAAAATTTTAAGTTAAAAGACATTCAGCATTTTTATATTTTTTTATTAAACCAGTAAATATTTTTGCTCTGTGAGATTCAAGAAAGTTATGTAGAAATAAATGAATCCATTTCTGTCAGTTGAAGCAGCTACTGAGAAAATAGTAAAGTAAACTGTGGGTCTTATTTGAAAATTAAGTTATATTTCAAAATTAAAAGTAATTTCTTTATTGCGAATAATATTTTTATAAAATCATATTTTATTGTGCAGTAATTTTTTGTAAATATAATTTTAAAAAAATAATCTTGAAATATAGCATGTCCCAATGTTTTGGGCGCGAAATATGATATGCACTAAAAAAGACCGCTTTCTTCCACCGAACGCCCCGTGACCCAGGGGTAGAGTTGCCGACTGACGCCAATTCTGTCGGGTTTCGAGCCTGGGTTAGGGAGCAATCGGAGTCGAACCGTACTGATGAGCTGTGATACAGCGAAACAGATCTGTCTGCAGATGGCAATATAAATAATGTATGTATTTTTATTCACTTAAAAGTGAGAAAATATTGATATTTATAATAATAAAATATATTAAAATATTATACTTACTGACTTATGTATTTTGTTAAGATATTACCATTACAATTGAACTATTTTAACTGATTTAACTTAATAGGTTTTTTTCCTAAATAAGCATTTTATCTTATTTATATAAGATAGAAAATTTTTATTTACTTATTTGAATTCTCTTGTATATTACGTTCATTAAAATCATTGGACAGATAGTTTGACTATTTTTCGAGTTCTTCCTTTTCTTATTCCGTAACATTCGTTGCTGCTTTATTTAAGAATTAGAATAGATTAGATGGATTAGAATAGAACAATTAGAAAAAAGTTATTTTGAATCAGTGTTTCCCAAACTGGGAGAAATTTCCCTCTGGGAAATAATTACACTGCTTATTAGCAATAAAAATTTCTTAGATGAATTATTTCATTATTTGTCTACATTTCTGAGATGAGGTAGTATTTTGCAGTATTTACATTATTCGGACTATTGTCCTCATCTTTGCTGCCATTTGTACGACGTTCCAACCTTTGTACGCTCCAGCCTTCTTCAGGTGCTAGGAATTTTGAACTGATCCCTTTATTACAATCACTTGGGCATATGAACTCCAATTAAGGACAATACCAGGCTACAGCAGTCTATATCTCAGTGGATATAGACATTGGCTAGTTCCTGTGACTTGACCCAAAAATTTGTGAGTTCAGTATCAGGATACAGCCGTGGTGAACAAGTAACTTATAGAGTTAGAGAGAGATAACTCATGACTACCAAAGGAAGCTCTACGCAAGGAATGAAAATCATATACTTCAATGATTGTAATAAAGGAGTCGATTCAAAATTCCTAGCACCTGAAGAAGGTCGGAGTGTACAACAGCCGAAACGTCGTACAAGATTGTTTTCTATATAAGTACAATGTATTGGAATAATATTATAATTTTAGTAGTGGGTTTTTGTAGTTTAATTAGTTTAAATTTGTGAAACTTAACAGTGTGTTTTGACTATTCTTTTTTATCCAATAAATGAAGGAGGGGGGAAATATGGGTGATTAAACTCTGTGTAGGGGGAAATGATAGAAGAAAGTTTGGGGGACTATGTCTATTGGTTCAGCTGAACAAACTGATATAACACTTTGTCACTGAAAATCTTCATTAGTTATCCCATAAACGGTCACAATATATGCAAATATATGCAGATATGAAATAAATGACGTTGTCAGTTTAAATTAACTGACAACGTCATCTATTTCATATATTTTGACCACTTAATTTCGCATTTCAGATGAAAACATGGAAAATTTAACCCTCTAGGGCCATTCGTATCATATTTGATACAGTATGAAAACAAGCCTTGAAAGAAATATTTTCCTGAAAAATTTTTTAAGAGGAATATTTTATAAATTTCAAATGAAAGCAGTACTGACTGCTCAGTCAATGAATACCAAATGTTTCCTAATTGGGAATACCAAATGTTTCCTTATAGGGAAATACTGTATCAAATATGATACGAATGGCCCTAGAGGGTTAAAACATATTTCAGCAAAATTCACACTTTCTAAAATTATAGTTTATATGTAAATAAAAAGTAGACGTAATATTTTTATAATAATATTCATCCTGTCCAAGACCCAAAATCCACTTGAGGTAGAGGGTTACAGAGTAAGAGATAAGGGTTACTCTTTATGAGAATATGTGGGGAAGATAACTGTTAACCATTGTCTTGAACAGGTTAATCTTTGCAGTGATCCGAGGAGCATATCTTTGGGAATCGATTCCACAAAGTAGAAATTCGTGGGAAGAAACTGTTCGAGTGGAACTTGCATCTCACCAATGGGCGTGGCAAAGCCTTTCTTGGTCGTAAAAGTAAGATCTTGTGGAATTACGGAAAGTGGTTAGTCTGAACATTTTCCATCGAAACAGAGATGGTTCGAGATGCTTGCAAAGTTTCATATATGGGAAAGGAGTTGTGGGATAAAAAATAATTCATCACCCACATGGCCGCTTAGTTACTTTTGGTTTTTTGTCAAAGCTGGAACGTGGAGACTGGGCAGATCCTGCATATATATAACAGCAGTACTCAATTTTCGGTCTGACCTGGCTGATGTCAAAGTAGAAGATAGCAGGAGGAGTCAGCTACTTGCTGGAGCAGTACAGGGAACCGATTATTTTTCCAGCGTCTTTAGCAATGGATAGTATATATAAGTTCCACTTGACATTGGGTTGAACGTAATCTCAATAGGCGCTCAAGTTTCGTGGCCTCCCTGAGGGTACACCTGATTGTTGCCATAAGTAGATTCAGGGTTCGTTCGAGGACGATAGAACATCACTAGTTTGGTTTTCAAGGCATTTAATATGACCGGCCAATTTGTTTTTTTAATTTTGCTGCCAGACTCATGTGATCTAGAGTTTAGGCAGTGCACCTTTATATTCTTGTATCGTCAGAATAGATACTCGTAAATGATCGGAGCTCAGTTAAAACTGACGCCAGGATGATATGAGTTAAACTACACCCTTGTGCAAATTAATTGAAATAATTGCTTCAGTTTCTTTTCTTTCAACATACGGTCAGAGTGACAGGGTGTAATTGATTTCTATTTTTCCTCAGATTAGGTCATTTGTAGTGGTGTGTAGCAACACGAATCTATTTTCGGGATGTATTATGAAATTAGTTTGGCCTTGAAAAATATCTAATTTGTAAATGCATCAGGTTTTTATCACACCCAGACATCATTATCTCGACTGTCGATTAGTTGTTCTACGGCCATTGGCTGCAATTGACGTTACTCCATAAAAGCATCTGCAAATTTTAACACAACACGAACACACTGGCAAACCTTACAGAGTAATTGTGGATACTCTTGGTGTCAGCCTTTCAACTGTAGGTTGTATCATTAAGGCACTGAAATAAACTGGATCCATCAGTCAAAACGTAAAGGAAAAAGTGGCCGGAAGAGAAAAATAATCAATGCCAAGAGATGACGTATACATGATCAGGTAAAGTGTGAAAGATCCTAGGAAGACATTATTAATTTTTTTTACAATTAATTCTCACAAGAGTGTAACTCTTTTTGCATATATTGTGACCGTTTACTTGATCTTAGTTTCCAAAATTATACAATATAATCATAGATATAAAATATACAAAAAAATAATAGTCAGTGAAAACTGACACCCGAATGGTATGGGTTAAACTGGCCTCTTTTTCTCATATATTGTGACTATTTTGCTTATTTCTTATTTTCTTGATTTTTCTATTGTATTCAGAAGCTATAGTTCTATTGTAAGCTGGAGGCCGTGGTTTATTTTTATCTGAGGCCATGGTTCTATTGTAGTCAGAGACCACGGTTCCTTTGTAATCTGCGGCCATATTTCTGTTGTAGTATGAGGCCATGGCTCGATTACAATCTGTGAACATAGTTCTCTTTTAATCTGAGAACATGATTCTATTGTAATCTGAAGCCATGATCTTTTGTAATCTGAATCCAGGGTTCTATCGTAGCCAGTGGTCATGGTTCTATTGTGATCTGAAGTCATGGTTCTGTTATAATCAGAGGCTATGATTCTATTGCAATCTGTGGCCATGGTTCTATTTGAAAATGAGGCAATGGTTCTATTGCATTTCTTATTTTCTTGATTTCAGGTTAAAAAAAAATTATAATTATAATTTAGATATATTGAAAAAAAAATGGAGTAACTTAAAATTGACACCAAGATGATATATGATAATTATTAATTGAAGATTTTATCAAGTTATTTTGATATCCACTTTAAATAATATATCTGGATTACCTAAAAACTCAAGTAAAATATTTTACTCATAGAATCTGTGTAGCTTTTTAGAAAAAAGAAAATATCTGATCTGGAGCAAGATGCCCTTACATTGACCGTCCTTTTTAGGCTGTTATTGAACTCAGACAGTGTCTGCATTCTCATGACAAAAAAGCATAATCTTCCATAGAATGTATGCGTGTGAGTGAAAGGAAGAAATAGCTTTATGCCCCTTTCACAAGTATTGGGCAAAAATGAAAGCAATACGTACACATATAACTCAGTTTCTCTTGGTAACCTGTAAAGAAAAATGGATGATCATAGAAAATATTTCATACCGTATAATTATGTTAATATAAACTGTTAATATAAACTAAAAAAAACCCCCTAAAAACTAGCACTTATTTAAATTTCCATAGCATTAGAAATACCGACTTTGCAAAAGCAACGGAAGTGCTATGGAGACAATTTAAATTGCCGTATAAGTCAATTCGAATATAAGCCGACTCCGCTATTTTTTGTCTGGGAAATGAGCAAAGATTGAAACTTAGTGTATAAGTCAAGACAATTAGTCAGCACATTAAAGCACAATTTTCCATTTAAATTGGTTTAAATCCCTGGAATGAATGTTAGAAATACCTACCTCCTACAGATGCATGTTAATATTTCTTCCTAACCAATATAAAATGACCATTTCTCGGTTTCATCTGTCATATTTTCGTTTATTTTATCATCAATCTTGTGTTACATATTACTTAGTCGCTTAATTTTTACGACTTATCAACCCTTTGTAGGTCATTTCAAACCGAAATGTATTTTTGATTGTAATAATAATTCTTCCATTGTACTAGTGAATATTGCATTAACAATTTTCTTTTGTGATAACATTGGTTTTTACAGATAAAAGTCCAACTATTTAACCCATAGATTGTGAGAGAAGGAATTAATTCATATCTTTCCCAACGGTATTTGCGCATAAGTTAATGTTACAAAATATACTGGAATTAGAACTCTCCAATTTCTCATTCAGAGCCGTTATCACTTATACCACCCGCACATGTTCATATGTGCTTATACAGTAGTATATACGGTAAATATAAGAATTGTTGAAACAAAATTAATTTGGAGAATTAAATTAATACTATCTTCAAAATAAGCAGTTTACTTTTTAAAATCTATAGATGAATTCCAAAGAATAAAGATAGGATCATTATAGATAGCAACGTCTCATATTTTTCTTCAGTAAAATATGAGACGTTGAAAAAACGGAAATTTAAAGAAAGAAATTGATATTGTATTTCACGGTTCTCTTTTAATCTGGGGCCATGATTTTATTATAATCTGAGGTATATTCGTGAACTGAAACCATGTTTCTATTGTATTCAGAAGCTATAGTTCTATTGTAATCTGGAGGCCGTGGTTTATTGTAATCTGGAGGCCGTGGTTCTATTGTAGTCAGAGATCACGGTTCCTTGTAATCTGAGGCTATATTTCTGTTGTAGTATGAGGCCATGGCTCGATTACAATCTGTGGACATGGTTCTCTTTTAATCTGAGGACATGATTCTATTGTAATCTGAGGTATATTTGTGAACTGAAACCATGTTTCTATTGTATTCAGAAGCTATAGTTCTATTGTAATCTGGAGGCCGTGGTTCTATTGTAGTCAGAGACCACGGTTCCCTTGTAATCTGAGGCTATATTTCTGTTGTAGTATGAGGCCATGGCTCGATTACAATATGTGAACATAGTTCTCTTTTAATCTGAGGACATGATTCTATTGTAATCTGAGGTATATTTGTGAACTGAAACCATGTTTCTATTGTACTCAGAAGCTATAGTTCTATTGTAATCTGGAGGCCGTGGTTCTATTGTAGTCAGAGATCACGGTTCCCTTGTAATCTGAGGCTATATTTCTGTTGTAGTATGAGGCCATGGCTCGATTACAATCTGTGAACATAGTTCTCTTTTAATCTGAGGACATGATTCTATTGTAATCTGAAGCCATGATTCTTTGTAATCTGAATCCAGGGTTCTATCGTAGCCAGTGGTCATGGTCCTATTGTGGTCTGAAGTCATGGTTCTGTTATAATCAGAGGCTATGATTCTATTGCAATCTGTGGCTATGGTTCTATTGGAAAATGAGACTATGGTTCTATTGCATTTCTATAGCCATGGTTCTATTGTAGTCTGAAGCCATGTTTCTATTGGAATCTGAGTCCATGGTTCTATTGCAATCTGTAGCTATGGTTCTAATGTTATCTGTGGCCATGGCTCTATCGTAGCCTGAGGCCATGATTTTATTGTAATTTGAGTTCACGATTCTATGGTAATCTGAGGCCATGGTTCTATTGTAGTTAGTGGCCATTTTTCTATTGTGATCTGAGTCCATGTCTCTATTGTAATCTGAGTCCGTGGTTCTGTTGGGGTCTGAAGCCATGTTTCTTTTGTAATCTGAGTCATTTTTCTATTGTAATCTAACATGTCTAGATGAAAAATCATTTTGATAGTCAACTGGTTTTCTAAGGAAACAGATCAAATTAACATGAATACTAAATTAAAATGAAATTATCGAAGTAAATAATTAAAATCAAATTAATGGCACTTTCAAAATGAAATCAAAACATTATTTTTTTAAAATCATGAGCGAAAATATTCAGACTGATTACCACTTAAATAAGTAATAAAAATATGATCAATGCACATAGATATTTAAAATATATTTTCAGGGAATAATGTCATATTTAATAAAAGAGGTTTGACTCGATAAAAAATTAATTTATATATACAAACCTTCCAAATTCCACATTCTGTCGACGCCTGCAGATAAGAATAGAAATAAAACATTGATTAAACACTGGAATTAAAACATTAATCTACATTAAAACAGTCATGTCTTCTATTTGGAATATATTTCCTTTCCAGCTTACAAGGTCTTGTGAAGAAAAATGTACTAAAGTCTGCTGGAAAGTTCATAGACAAACCAAGATGAAAATGTAAGAAGATTCGACAGTTGTTAAACTAAAAGCTATTTAAAACTTGGTCAGCTTATGAACTTTTCAAAAGACTCTCTTAATATTTAAATCTAACATAATCTAAACATATTTATAAATTGAACTGTGTGTGTGTGTGTGTGTGTGTGTGTGTGTGTGTGTGTGTGTGTCCCCGTTACCTATAGACTCCGAAACGGCTGAATCGATTTTCTTGAAAATTTACACAGTTGTACTATAAGCGTCTGCGAGTGTTCTTAGCTAGGTTTTGTATCGAGGTATTCCCGATAAATATCGAAAAAATCGATAATCGAAAAAATCGGGTTACAGAAGAAGTAGTCCAATTTGAATCAAAATTGATACACTCATAGACAAAGACATAAGAAACAATATTCAGAAGTTTCAAGGTTGCAGTTCTTACAATAGTGCAGAAAATCGATAATATATATATAAAAGGTAAGATGTTTGTGTGTGTGTGTGTGTGTGTGTGTGTGTGTCTGTTTATCTGTCTGTATGTCTATATTTTTTCAGCCCTTTTTTTTTAGTTTTTGCTTCGGGTTTGGCTCTAAGTAGGTATAACTGTAGTTTTTAGTCTCAGCCATGATACCATTTACTCAGAGGACGTATTTAGCCTTCAAAATTCAGTTTATGACGAAAAACATTTATTTGATATCGATACAAGGAAATCAAAATTTGACTTACATCCATTCATTTTTTTTTTCAGTCTACGGTTTCGCTTTAACTGGAAACAATTATTGCTTTTTAGTCTTTCGTGCCAATTTCCAAAGAGTCTAAGCTCCAGGATCATGGATTAGTTTTAAAGCTTTCATTACACCCGAGCAACGCCGGGCTATACTGCTGGTAAATGTATAAATGAATAAACTGAGTTGAAATTATTTCTAATCTAATGTCTGAAAAGTTAAAGTAAAAATCATGTGTTTATATGCTTCACGTAAAAAGAATTTTGTCTCACTCTTGTAGATTTAATTTAAATTCAAAATTATTTTTGATAACGCCGGTTCACCTGCAAAACTTGTAAAAAAATGCTCATGTCAAAATATGTCAAAATAAAAGAAAATGTCAAATATGTCACATTACGACAGAATGTACCAAAGTAATGCATTTCAATATATATCCAAATAAATGTCAAATCTGTTGCATTATGACACAAAGTGCCAAAATAAAATAAAACATTAAAAAATATGTCAGATACATGCTGAATATGAGAAAACATGTTAAAATGAGGTATTCTATAAAGCATGTCAAAAACACGCATAAATATGATTTAACATGCCAAACTGGGACATACACTACAAATATGACAGCACATGCCAACGTGTGTTATATCAAAATATTCCAGAACAGTTAAAATTTGACATGTCAAAATGTGTAGAAACAACATGCCATGGTTATAATGCAATCTGTAACCATCGATCTACTGTAGTCTGAGGCCATGTCTCTATTGAAATCAACAGGCCATAATTATATGTTTAAATGCTCGTGTCAAAATATGTGTTGGATATTGGTTAATAGCAAGCGGTTTGACACACAAGCAGATTGGTGTAGTCACTCCAAATGAAAGGAAAAACCTATTGAGTGATCTAATGGAGATATATATATATATATATAAATTTTTTTCTTTCTTTTCTTTTCTTTTTCTCTCCCTTCCTTCCTTTATCTCTCTTATTTCCCACCTTTTTTCCGTGTTGCTTAACCTTACATCAATTCAACACGGCCGTCCGTTAATTTTTAAGTTACAATTCTCTTTCCTTTTTTGCGAACCCAGACGATGTAAATTTTTCTTTTCTTGTTTATTTGATTTTATTTTGTTTTATCTTTTTCTTTTTTTCTTTTTCTTTTTTAATTTCTTTGCAAATCTATTTAAAAAAAGAAAATTAGACTGATTTTTCTCCAGTTTCTGAAAGGATTTTTCTGTTGCTGAGGTGATGTGTTATCCCCCGTGGGGATTTTCATATCAAAATGATCATCCAGCATCATTGAATTAATCCTTTTTTAATTTATATATATATATATATATATATATATATATATATATATATATATATAAGTGAATAGAATCCACTCATGCAAATGTGCTGGGCAGGTCCATTATAGTATAGTGGACTAACCCACCTGCTGAATTAGATACTCTCCTATGAATGAGGTAGATTACTTCAAGGGAACAAAAAGAAGGCAGCCATGTTAGAAGGCAAGTTATTTGATTTCTACAATGTGTAAAAACTGTGTGAAATATTACAGAACATTTAAAAAAGGACGTGTTGAAATATATGAAAACATGGCAGAACCCCTCTAAATCGGACTTGTTCAAACTGGCCAAAATATGACAAAACATGTCGAAATAGAACATGTCAAAATATGCCAAAACATGTTAAAATGATGGTTCATGTCACAATGGAAAATGTCAAAACGTGTAAAAATATACCAAAATAAAATAGAGCATATCAATGTGTATCAAAATATGTAAGCAAAACTTAAAAACAGAATATGTCAAAACCACTCTATGTTGAAATTTGTCAAAATAAAAGTGAAAATGCCAAAATACATCATGTTAAACTAAATAAAAAAAATGTCAAAGTAGATCAGTCAGTTAAGTGCCATACGTGATACACGCTTGGGCGATCATGTCTCAAAAGAGACATGATTGACTGGGCAGAAAATTTTCCTGCAGTAGGTTGCCATTACTTTCTGTGGTAGACTGGTTGCCAACCAAGGCCATAGAACCCAATCTATCCTGTTTTTTAACTCATAGCTGGAGGGATAAATGACAGATTATATTAAATTATTGTATTAAATATTAGTGGGGGATCAATTTAGTACTTCATAACAATAGAAAACCGACCCCCACTTTATGCCCAGTAGACGTTTTAATTATGTTTCCAACTATTATATTCAGTCAGTCAGTTAAGTGCCGTACATGATACACGCTTGGGCGATCATGTTTCTTTTGTGACATGACTGACTGGGCAGAAGATTATCGCGCAGTAGGTTGCCATTGCTTTCTGCGGTAGACTGATTGCCGACCAAGGCTATAGAACCCAATCCGTCCTGTTATTTGACACATAGCTGGAGGGAAGAGACGGATTAAAACTTTTTCCAAAGGTATTTGTGCGTATATGATTGCAACGAATTCAACTGGAATTCGAACTCTGCTCTCCGATTTCTCGTTCCGAGTCGATATCCAATGGACCACAACGCACATACATACCAGAAAAAATAAGACAGACTAAATCACGCATGAATAAAACATAGTATATCCCAAAATATCAAAACAAATTGTATGTCGAAATAAATATGGTTGATATTTCTAAGAGATGATTATGCAATAAAATGAGTCATCATCTATTTTCTAATGGACAATCATGTCTATTTTTGACTATAAGATTATTTAGAATCTTTATAGAATTAAAAAAAACATTTGAAAGAACAAAAAAATCAAAGAATTAAATTTTCTCACCATAAAACATTAAGCAAAAGGATATAAGTAACTAGCGATTTCTACTTACTCCAATAAAGTCTGTAGACCAATGTCCAGGAATATGATATAAGTTCTTCATATCTTGGAACTCTGACAATGAACCAGTCATATGGACGACTAGCTATTCCCTCCAAGCCTTTCATGTCTACTTCTCCGACAGCTACGACAAAAATCTTGATATTTTCACGTTTCAACCAACTGGCCGCTGTCGTGGTCCACTTAAGATTGTTCGATCTGCCGTTCGTGATGGCGATGACAATGTTGATTACGTGTCGTCTGGCGCCATACTTATAAGTGAATGAGTATGTTTTCAAAAAGGACAAGGCACGGTTCGTGTATTCCTGTCCCGTTACATACGGAATCTTGTCAATTGCTTTCAATACACGACGCAGATTCTTGAAAGTGTTCAAATTGAAGTCGTCTTTAACCCAAGTGCTGTAGGTGATAACACCGACTCTCACATGGCTGGGTGCAATGCGGAAATACCTGATGACATTCTTCACGAAGTCTTTCACTCTCTTGAAGTTTTTCCGTCCAACGTAGGTGGATGAGTCAAGTACAAACATGATGCCCATACGTGCTGTGTTGTAACCTGTTAGAAAAAACAAAAGATATCACAGAGATATTTCATAAAATATACGTGTGTGTGTGTCAGCGCATATCTATCTAAATCTAAACTTATTTATAAATGGAACTTCGTCTGTGTGTGTGTGTGTTTGTGTCTGTGTGTGTGTCCGTTACCTATAGACTCTGAAACGGCTGAACTGATTTTCTTGAAAATTTACACAGTTGTACTATAAGCGTCTGCGAGTGTTCTTAGCTAGGTTTTGTATCGAGGTACCCCTAATTAATATCGAAAATCGATAATTGAAAAAATTGGGTTGTAGAAGGAGTGGTCGAATTTTAATCAAATTTGATACACTCATAGACAAAGACATAAGAAACAATATTCAGAAGTTTCAAGGTTGCAGTTCTTACAATAGTGCAGAAAATCGATAATATATATATAAAAGGTAAGATGTTTGTGTGTGTGTGTGTGTGTGTGTGTGTGTGTGTGTGTGTGTGTGTGTTTATCTGCTTGTATGTCTTTTTTTCAGCCCTTTTATTTTAGTTTTTGCTTCGGGTTTGACTAAGTAGGTATAATTGTAGTTCTTAGTCTCAGCCATGATACCATTTACTCAGAGGACTTATTTAGCCTTCAAAATTCAGTTTACAACGAAAAAGATTATTTGATATCGATACCAGGAAATCAAAATTTGAGTTAGATCCATTCATTTTTCTTTCAGTCTACGGTTTCGCTTTAACTGGAAACAACTATTGCTTTTTAGTCTTTCGTGCCAACGTGCAAAGAGTCTGAGCTCCAGGGCCATAGATTAGTTCTAATGCTTTCATTACACCCAAGCAACGCCGGGCTATACTGCTAGTATATATATATTTCTAGACATCTACAACATCATTCCTGTCTACTTTGACAATATAAAAAATAATGATCGATAACACAACTATCCTACACTAAGAAAACAACAAAAGCAAATTACAGATTCTCGAGGCAACATTCACAAAAACACTTAAGCCATTAACAGAATCAGATATGAAGACAGTAGTAATTTTCTAAAATGTTTGTAAAAAGAACAGTTTTTTTGTTTTACGCTTTAACACGTGCATCACCATAACATTACAACATATAAAAAAATCCATTTTGGATAATTTTCACGTTCTAATGAACGCTAGCAATTTGTCAACCGTTGTATTTGAAGCAGAAAAAAATTTACAGCAATTTTTAGTAACAGTTTTGCAGTTATTTTTTGTTACTATAACTCACACCCCTGAAGATGATCTCGGAAAGAGGTTGAAAGTAATTGGGCACATTGAGAAATGAATGATAATAACATCTGTCAACGTTACATCTTATTTTTGACATGTTTCAATTATAATACGCGAAAGATTATCCGTGAGTATGAATGGAGTTTATTAAAAAACACGCAGACAGAATGTTAGCAATTTATTTAATTTGACATGTCTAAAAGAAAGTTTGCTGCCTAGACACACACACACACACACACACACACACACACACACATATATATATATATATATATATGTCAAGACCCAGCGGAAGCAGTCTGTTTCATGTTTAAACGTAATCAATAAAGATTGCATTTAAGCTCAAAGATTGCTTTTAAGTATGATGCACGCTGATTGTTGACTTCAGTGTTCACTTCTATATTTACATACGCTCTATTTCTGATATTGAGCACTTTAATCCACAGGTATCGGTCTGTTAAGTGCCATACGGAATTCACGCTTGCTCGATAATTTCTCTTTCGATCCATGACTGACTAGGTAAAAAAATTTTCCGCGTTAGTTCGCCATATCTTTTCGCGGTAGATTGGTTGCCAGCCAAGACTACAGAACCCAATCTGTTTTTCTACTTAACTCATAGCTGAAGGGAGAATATTCTAAGGATATTTGCACGTAAGTGAAAGCAACGAATTCAATTGGAATTCGAACTTGGCTCTCCGATTTCTCATTCCGAGCCAATATCTATTGCACCACAACACACATCTACACCACCCACAAAAACAGCATACCTTAAAACTGTATTTTTAAGTCAGCACCCAATGACGACGGTCTGTTTCATGCTTATACGCAATTGTCAAGCCACGTGTGTTGTGCTTTTGCTCGACTATTGCTATATGCAGGTCAGTAGTCCATTGTGCATAGTCTACTGTATTGTTCAAACGTAAGAGCTTTTGAGTGGAAACAATTGTGGATCTGGATTCTGGATGTTGACGTCAACGTCACCTTAGACTATATTTCTTCATCACACACACACACACACACACACACACACACACACACACACACACATATGCGCAGACACATTTATTATACAATAAATTTCGAATCATCTTATCTGTAGAATAGTCTATTTTGGCAGACAAAGATGTCAGCTGTCTGTCTTTTCAACCCCAGTGTGGACCGAGTCCGTGTTGAAAGTACAAATTTCATCAGACGAAAGGCACGAGATGAAGGTCGGGAAGGGTGGAAGTTTTATGTCTTAAAGGGAAGAATTTATATAAAAATAAAACTCGAACATTAACCTTATGACATAAATTTGGTGCTATATATAGAATTAAAAATTAACATAAATTATTTTTTCACAAATAACAGTTAGAGAGATCATTTAGAGGGGAGCATTTATTAATGTTAAACGGTAAATGTCTAGAGGTTATAGACAGGGAAGAATCAGAATTAGTTATATTTTCGGCATTTGAAGAATTAGACGTGAGTGAATACAAGGAAACATAGTAGCTAATTGAGTTAAACCCAAATTATGGACATTTTTATTTGTTTTTATGTCAACATTTAAACACTAATTCCTCTGATTCAATAGTTGGCTTTGAATATTGTATTTTATTATCCAAATTTTTCTCCTAAATATGATTCAACATATCTCTAACTATTACAAGTACGTGCAGAACCTATAATCTTTCAATCTGTCTGTAGACTTCGGCCTTTCTCCTTCAATTTCCCAAAACTTTCAGAAAGAACTCTCTGGTGATTTATTTTAGGATTAAAAAATGAGTGTTTATGGGTATAATATCTCTATTTCTATTACTCACGCAAAAATTCCAATGTAAACATTATAATTTCCTTATTTTCTTTGGGGGAAATGATCGCAAGATATATAACTCCGGTAGATCTGCATGTACTCTCCATTTTCTTCAGACCTCCACTATTCCCTGACCCTCACCTTGTGCTTTTTGTCGGAAGAAATTTGTACTTTAGACACAGACTCAGGCCACACAGGGGTTGACAGGACAGACAACTGACATCTTCGTCTGCCGAATTAAACTATTCCCTAGATAAGGTGAGTTAAAACTTACAATTTAGTGAATATTTACCCTGTAGTTAAATAAAATGAGCCCTTTTTGTGGATCATTTTTAATATTTTATAATTTTTAATATTATATTACTAGGATCCGCTTGGATTATTGACCAAGGAAAGTTTCCTTACTACAATTTTTACCGTCTATACATATATATATATATATATATATATATATATATATATATATATACGCATCGCTCATTCAATAATGGATTAGAGCACTGTAGCTATTGGGCGTGTTTATACGCGCTAAAAAGTTTGCCTTCTACCGGATGCTCGTGGCCTAGGAGTAGAATCGCTGACTGACGCCGATTCGGTTGGGTTTCAATCCTGGGTTAGGAAGCGATCGGAGTCTAACCGTACTGATGAGCTGTGATACAACGAAACAGATCTGTCTGCGGATGACTATATATATATATATATATATATATATATATATATAAAGGAAAGTGTAAGACAAAATAAAAAAAATTACAATTTCCTCAATAATGATCTTGATATATAAAAATATTTTAATATTAAAATCCAGGAGTTTAAATGTAAGGTCAATAGACACCTAACACACTAACTCACCTCCATTCTTTCAAACACTCATCCTATCTACCCAGCCTCCGTATCCTTACCCACCTATCACCCTCCTTTTGACATTTCCTATATCTAACCACTATCTCTCTTTACCTTCCCCTATGTAGCCCCATGCACAATAGTGGCAGTGGAATGCCTTGCTTGGGGTGAAATGATTAAAAAAAATCATAATACTGTTAATATTAATACATTCTAATACATTGTAATACTATTAAAAATTTTACAATGTATTAATAATACTATTTTTAATATTAATAATAGTATTCTTACATTGTAATGCATTATAATGCTATTCATAATAATTATAATGCAATGCCATGCATTGTAATACTATTAATAATATTAATAACATATAATTACTATATACTAATATTTATATTATAATACTATTTATCATAGGGATAATCCACATATACTGTCTTAATATGGAGAGGAAAAACTACTGAAAAGTTGTAAGTTTAAAAATGTATTTTTTGAGAGTATTTATGTATTTCTATTATTATATTATATATAATTATAATATAATAATAGAAATAAATAAATACTATATTATATATAACAATAGAAATAAATAAATACTATATTATATATAACAATAGAAATAAATAAATACTATATTATATATAATAATAGAAATAAATAAATACTATATTATATATAATAATAGAAATAAATAAATACTATATTATATATAACAATAGAAATAAATAAATACTATATTATATATAATAATAGAAATAAATAAATACTATATTATATATAACAATAGAAATAAATAAATACTATATTATATATAATAATAGAAATAAATAAATACTATATTATATATAATAATAGAAATAAATAAATAAATACTATATTATATATAGCAATAGAAATAAATAAATACTATATTATATATAATAATAGAAATAAATAAATACTATATTATATGTAACAATAGAAATAAATAAATACTATATTATATATAATAATAGAAATAAATAAATAATATATTATATATAATAATAGAAATAAATAAATACTATATTATATATAATAATAGAAATAAATAAATAAATACTATATTATATATAGCAATAGAAATAAATAAATACTATATTATATATAATAATAGAAATAAATAAATACTATATTATATGTAACAATAGAAATAAATAAATACTATATTATATATAATAATAGAAATAAATAAATACTATATTATATATAATAATAGAAATAAATAAATACTATATTATATATAAAAATAGAAATAAATAAATACTATATTATATATAATAATAGAAATAAATAAATAAATACTATATTATATATAGCAATAGAAATAAATAAATACTATATTATATATAATAATAGAAATAAATAAATACTATATTATATGTAACAATAGAAATAAATAAATACTATATTATATATAATAATAGAAATAAATAAATACTATATTATATATAATAATAGAAATAAATAAATACTATATTATATATAAAAATAGAAATAAATAAATACTATATTATATATAATAATAGAAATAAATAAATACTATATTATATATAGCAATAGAAATAAATAAATACTATATTATATATAATAATAGAAATAAATAAATACTATATTATATGTAACAATAGAAATAAATAAATACTATATTATATATAATAATAGAAATACATAAATAAATACTATATTATATATAGCAATAGAAATAAATAAATACTATATTATATATAATAATAGAAATAAATAAATACTATATTATATGTAACAATAGAAATGAATAAATACTATATTATATATAATAATAGAAATAAATAAATACTATATTATATATAATAATAGAAATAAATAAATACTATATTATATATAATAATAGAAATAAATAAATAAATACTTTATTTATATATACAATAGAAATAAATAAATACTATATTATATATTATAATAGAAATAAATAAATACTATATTATATGTAACAATAGAAATAAATAAATACTATATTATATATAATAATAGAAATAAATAAATACTATATTATATATAATAATAGAAATAAATAAATACTATATTATATATAATAATAGAAATAAATAAATAAATACTTTATTATATATAGTAATAGAAATAAATAAATACTATATTATATATTATAATAGAAATAAATAAATACTATATTATATGTAACAATAGAAATAAATAAATACTATATTATATATAATAATAGAAATAAATAACTACTATATTTTATATAATAATAGAAATAAATAAATACTATATTATATATAATAATAGAAATAAATAAATAAATACTATATTATATATAGCAATAGAAATAAATAAATACTATATTATATATAATAATAGAAATAAATAAATACTATATTATATGTAACAATAGAAATAAATAAATACTATATTATATATAATAATAGAAATAAATAACTACTATATTTTATATAATAATAGAAATAAATAAATACTATATTATATATAATAATAGAAATAAATAAATAAATACTATATTATATATAGCAATAGAAATAAATAAATACTATATTATATATAATAATAGAAATAAATAAATACTATATTATATATAATAATAGAAATAAATAAATACTATATTATATATAGCAATAGAAATAAATAAATACTATATTATATATAATAATAGAAATAAATAAATACTATATTATATGTAACAATAGAAATAAATAAATACTATATTATATATAATAATAGTAATAAATAACTACTATATTTTATATAATAATAGAAATAAATAAATAAATACTATATTATATATAATAATAGAAATAAATACTATATTATATATAATAATAGAAATAAATACTATATTATATATAATAATAGAAATAAATAAATAAATACTGTCAAAAAATACATTTTTAAACTTACAACTTTTCAGTAGTTTTTCCTATAATCCTATTTATATCATATTAATACATTGTAATATATTGTAATACATTGTAATACTATTAAAATATTAATACTCATATTAATACATTGTAATACTCGTCTTTGTTACCATTATTTACATGGGACAGTAACAAAGTGGTTTCAAATCTTGGCTCCTGAATTTGGTTGTGTCATTGTGAGTTCAATCTATGGATTGGATAGTACAGACTAATATACAGTACAATAAGGACTAATCATAACTGGTAAGTGTTAAATAAATAACAAGACTATATATCATGAGATATGGAACGAGAAGACTCTACATTAAATAAAGAGCTCAGGTCAAAATTAACCTGACCGACCAACCTCTGAAGAAGGTAAGAGAGCGCAATTTTGCTAATAATAACAAAGATTAGTCCGACTGTAATACAACTAATTGTGAAGTAAATAAACATTTTAAGCAATAAAGAAATGAGAAAACTACTAACCTGTTAATCTCCACTTTGTTCTGACTATAATTGAAAAATAAAAACAAGTCAATATTAAAGTTATGAAATCAAAAGATACAACAGGGTGCTGCTGAAAAGCTCTCAATCATATCCACTTTTGAAAATCAGCAATTTGATTTCTGCTTATTAACATACTGATTTTGGTAAATGGGTCAGAATGGAAACTTTTTAGTAACCCCTTGTACATTTATTTTGTGAAAAAATGGGGGTCATAAATAACAGAAATTAGCTAATGAGAACAAAATGTATGTACTGAATTTTAAATAAATATCAAACAAAGAATGTGACTGGTGATTTTATGCAGCAATGTGCGCAAGAAAATGATGTTAGACACTTTATAATTAAATATTTGAAGAAATCAAATTATATGGGATAAACATTGAGTTTTAATTCACTGGATATATTTTAAGATGTTTTTAAGGAATAATCTTTCTGTTATTGCAGCTAAATTTACTGAAATTAAATTTATTAAAAAAACAAACTTTAATTCATACTAACCTTCATATTCGTATTTCTGTTTGTTTTCTGTAAAAAGCAAAAACATAAAAACAAAATAGTAGAATATTTGAGAGCCAAACACAATTTTCCATATATATACAAGCTTGCATAAATTACATATTTTTCTAGTTCTGCTATTCTACTATTCAGCTGAGTTAATATCTGAGGCACTATATCTACGGAGTCGCATGTCATTGATTTCCTACGTATTTCATATATAAGAAAGGCAGTACTGTTGTTATTGTAGATTGTGGTCTACCACAAAGTTTCTATTGTAATCTAAAACCATGGTTATATTGTAATCTGAGACCATGGTTATATTGTAATCTGAGACCATGGTTAAATTGTAATCTGAGACCATGGTTATATTGTAATCTGAAACCATGGTTATATTGTAATCTCAAGCCATTGTTCTATTGTAATTTGAAGCCATTGTTATATCGTAATCTAAGGCCATGATTTTATTGTAACCATGGTAATATTGTAAACTGAGGCCAAGGTTATGTTGTAATCTGAAGCTATGGTTATATTGTAATCTCAAGCAATTGTTCTATTACAATTTGAAGCCATTGTTATATTGTAATCTAAGGCTATGGTTCTATTGCAACCATGGTTATATTGTAATCTGAGGCCATGGTTATATTTTAATCTGAGACCATGGTTATATCGTAATTTGAAACCAATGTTATATTGTAATCTGAGGCCATGTTTTTATTTTAATCTGAGGCAATTTTTCTATTGTAATCGAAGGCCTAACACAATGTTTCTATTGCAATATGCTGTTTACCGCCCGGTTTCTATCGTAGTCTGAGTTTATGGTACTTTTGTAATCTGAGGATACTACACTATTTCAATTATAATATATGGTCTACCACAATGTTTTTGTTTTAGTCTGAGGCCATGTTTTTATTGTAATCTGATATCTATCCCAATATTTCTATTGAAATATACGGTCTTATAGTCTGAGGTATACGACAATATTTCTATTGTAGTCTGAGCTCTACCACAATATTTCTAATGTAATATGCATTTTGCATTTTAGTCTGCTGTCTACCACAATGTTTTTATTGTAGTTTGTGATCTATCCTAGTGTTACTATTGCAAACTGAAGCCTCTCACAATATCTCTTTTGTTGTATACTTGTCTACCACAATACTAATTTTAAAATGAAAAAGAAGAAATCAAATGGCAACGAAAGATTTCAGTGAAAGGAGTATCTAATGAGTATCTAATGAAATTCAATAATAAAATAGCTAATCATGATTTTCTGCAAAGCAGTATTTGGATTAAAGTACAGGAAAAGAAAAAATGTCAATGACAGCTTGTAAAAAGATAAAATTTTAGAGAAAAATAAGTGCACATGTAAAAGTTTTCGCAAAGAAATCATAATAAATAATATTGGTTTTATATTGCATAAACACTAATAAATTACTGGATTTCAGAATTTAAGTGCAATAAAATATAGATAATGAAAATGAAAATTTTACGCACCCATATATTCCAAATTGTCTTGATAATCTGTGTATAAAATAAGAAATATTTTAATAAATATATATATATATATGTGTGTGTGTGTGTGTGTGTGTGTGTGTGAATGTTTAATAAAACTAGTGATACCAATTAAAACGTGTATTCGCAGAAATGAATGTTTTAGCATGTAATAACAAATAATTTTGGATTAAAAAGTTAATTTAACAATATAATACAATGCAATTATATATATATATATATGAACATATGGATCTGAATTTATATATATATATATATATATATATATATGAGCATATGGATCGGAATTGGACAAGATGATAGAATAAAGCAAAAGATTATATATATATATATATATATATATATATATATATATAGGTCAGATTTTAATTAAATTAGACCAGTAAACAATTGTATAAAAACTAATCATTACACGTTTGTTTGAAGGAAGATGAAGATTCAACATGTAGAGCATTCAAACTAAAAAAAGTTAAAAATAGTAACAAACTAGCGAACTATGTATAGAAATAAAAAGAAAAAAAATGGCGGAAACCCCGACGTGAGGTGGAAAATATTAAAGAAGAAAGTCAAACACAATAACGGTGGGGATATCTGCGGATTGTGCCAAGAAGTAAGGTTGGTTAAAGTAATATTTCCAGATTAACAAAAGCTACTAAATAATAGATCTGAAATAATGTTCGGATTTAGACACATTAGAAAATACTTTCTAGACTTGTACAAACCCAGATGAAAGGATTTCTAATACCAAACCATTCCCTTACTTTGAACTTCCCGTTATGAATTTATAAAGCATTAAGTGTTATACCATCAGTTAAAATGTGGGATGTTTATCTATTCTTTTTCTGTTTGTGGTGGGAGTCCGTTCTAGTGAATGGTAGCTGTATACTGTTGCAGGTTAACGGACTTTGGCCTTGTTGTAGATAGCCCACTATAAGTCATAAAATGATTACAAATCAAGAAAGGCAATTTGAGTTGAAAAATAACATTTTATATATACACATATCAATTAATGTTTTTACAATTAAAGTAATACTAGAATATAGGTCCAACGGAGGTTAAAATGTTCATGGCAAATAATAAGCTGAAAGAGAATGAATGCTTAGGAATGTGGGGAGCGTGTAAGTGAGGAATGTCTTTGATGTAGTCGCTCATTATGTCAGTAAGTAGTTTTGAGACAGGGGAGAAGGAAGGAGGCAAGTGTAGTAGCCTTAAGTCAAGGAGATATTGATTACGCTATTCTCCTGAGGTCTACCTGCTGGGGTCTGTCTGTATCTGCTTTTTATATCTTCTTTTTGGATCACAGCAGCTCGTTTGGGATTTCACACTTGTATTTGATTCTGGGCTTCCCATTGGCTGATAAATAAAATTCGCGTAGGAAATTTAATATTCGATTAATTTTTATTTTTCAACCGGAACATCTGCGCGAACTCGGATGCGCAACGACGGCTTTTGGTCATTTGCTTTCTGTTCGTGAAAGTGCGAACATCCGGTCTCTCGCTTTTGCTCCGTATCACCACAAAAACAAATCATCTGACGAAACCGAAAAGGTCGAAACCATCTGTCATTGTTCAAGCTTCTTATAATGCTTTTTCTGTTATTCTTTCACACTTTCAACCTCGTGTCTTGGGTGAAATGATTATATATATGGATGTAGCCGATTTGAGTGATCGGGAGGTTTTTCTCTCGTGTGGTTTTGATAATAGTACGAACAGAAACATGCATGTGTTCGGTAATATGGCTAAAATATGATATAAATGCTATATATCAGAATAAAGGTGGGTAAACGAATGACAAAATGAAAACATACTATGTAACGTCTTTCGTCTTTCAAAAGAACTTATGACTAAATAGCGTTTCATTTCAAGACGATTTCTTTTGTCAGAAAAAAATCATATTCGTCCCAGAAAACACTCTTTCAACTTACAGCAATAGTATCAATTATAGTTTTATATGTCCGCTAATTAATATATATGATATTTTCGGCTAATCACACAACCAGTTTTCTAAGCTTTTTTAATTTTAAGAATTGTTTCACCTGTGCCGCCACTATATATATATATATATATATATATATATATATATATATATATATAAAGTCATCTGCATACAGGACTGCTTCTCTGTATCACAACTCATCAATACGGAATATATATATATATATATATATAAAGTCATCTGCATACAGGACTGCTTCTCTGTATCACAACTCATCAGTACGGAATATATATATATATATATATATATATATGTGTGGGGGGGGGGGCATGTATGCAATATTATTATTATTATTATTATTTATAATAAAAACATTTTTGTTAAAGAAGAGCTGTCGTGGTTCAGTGCTATATATATTATAAAAACTGTTGTGTCGCGAAAAATGTTTTTATTATAAATAATACAATATTGCAACAACAAATATTGTTCCACTACTGATCGAGCACTGTTATAAAGCCAATGCTATGAACTGTGGAATGTCATTCCATTAGTCCTTATTACCTTATTACTACTACTATAACTAATATATATATATATATATATATATATATATATATATATATATATATATTGGTAGCATGTCCCTTTTGGTTGCATGCTGTTCAGCCATCTTTAATCTTCCAAAATTTAAGTGCAATGTGAATTGCTTCTATCTGTTGTCCTTCTGATTACTCTTCTTTTGTTCTCGCTCCTTAGCACTGTTTCTCTTTATATCTCTTACACACGCAGTAACCTCTTGTATATCAGTGGCTTTACTGCCTTGATTGGGGTGAATTCGACTCTGTGTGTGTGTGTGTGTGTGTGTGTGTGTGTGTGTGTGTGTGTGTGTGTGTGTGTGTGTGTGTGTGTGTGCATGCATTAAACAAATAACTAAGGGAGATAATAATTACAAGAAGGGAAACAATCTAAATGTCTGAAATGCAACGTGAATGTAATTTAAGCTTAACCCATCTGAAGTAAAATGATTTAGAAAAATGAAAAAATTTAGATAAAATTTTACGAACCTTTTATGATCCAGTTTTTGTCATAACCTGAAGAGATAATGAAGAGAAATGAAAATGAAGTGAACAATGATATTGAAAAAAAAAAAATCTTCCTTCAAAAATATATATTTCAGGATATATTTTTACAATACTGCTACAATATTTCCTGGTGGATATTACAAGAAGATTTGAATGACAATTCAAGTAAAAAAGATGAGGTCGTATTTAAAAACAATTAGACGTTTTGAGAAATTTTTACTTAGATTAAAAAACTTATTTCAAACAGTAAGATTGAATAGGATCGCTCCTACTCTACTATCAGTGATAGCCTTTTTGTTGGCAGGAATAAAAAATATACAAAAAAAAAAAACTCACTAAAAGCAGGATAAATTGTAAATTAAAATCGTATATTTTATCTGTTTTATTTTCTAGTGCGAGACGAGGAAATAGACGTCTTGACACTTTGAAGGTCGGTAACGAAAACAGCGAGTTGGGCGTTTTTAGACACGAAGAATATGTTCATCGGACAGGAAAGATTTCTGTTGCATGCTGGGAGAACTTTTATTATTTTGGTTTTGTTTATTTTATTTTTAACAACGTTTTAATATTGTTTTATTTTATTTTATTCATGACATTTATTACTATTATTTCATATTTTTATATTTATTAATAATGTCCGTATATACCCAGCACAATATAGATAATAAATCACAAAATAGGCAGGTGTTGAAATTGATTTAAAAAATTAATAAAGAGAATACACAAGATCTATGTCTTGATAAAATTTTACAACAAAGCACCTTCCCCAAAAATATGAAAATAAGTTTTGAAATGGAAATTAGAAAAAAACATGTAATGTCTAAACTTGGGGTCCATTTATTCTTTAATATATTGAAAAATTAAATATTTTATTGAAATATATGTACGACATTGAGATTTTAATGGATAATAAAGTACATATTGATGTACATTGTGGTGTCGTGGATATCGTAACGAGAGAGCGGAGTTCGAATTTCCGTTGAATTTATTGTATTCACCTACTCGCAAATACCATTTGGGAAAGGTATTAATCCGTCTCTTCCCTGGGGATATTACTATTCACATCCACATACATAGAATTCAACATGTTATATTCAACAGCGTGTAAAACATTATCATATTTACACCTATGCATTAAAACAACATGCGTATTTTCATCCGCGAGACACGCCACGTTAGCAGATAGTGATTGGTTTATCATAAATGGTCATCCTGTGTTCACGTGTTAAATCCAATTTTTTCGCGCTTACCGCGCGTTCATATAAGTAGCACATCTACACGTATTGCTTCAGTGAGGCCCCAGCTATCAAGGTAGTTGTGGGACATGCGTATAATTCTCACTGACATACACCCGCACTCGATTGCAGGTAGCAATCGCCGGCGATAATTTATTTCTTATACATACATGCATGTAAACACACATTTCTCAATACAAGCTCAAATGGGAACTGAACTCAAGAACTGTATGTACATTATTCTTCTCAGAACTTTATTCCAATCAATTTTCCAAAGAACATTTTACATTCTCTACAGTCTATGGGAGAAAACTCTTTCTCCTTCTATTCACTTTTACAGTAATTTGCATGCTTCTCTCGATTAATTGTATTATTGTTAATACATATTTATTCGGCTTACGGCCATATCATGTTTAATCCACCGGTTCTCGCTCGATCACCGAAGTTAAGCAATGTTGAGCCTGGTCAGTACTTAGATGGGTGACCGATTGGGAATACCAGGTGCTGTAAGAGTTTAGTGATGGATGTGCGTGCTTACGGCCATATCACGTTGAATACACGCTAGATCACCGAAGTTAAGCAACATTGAACTTGGTCAGTACCTAGATGGGTGACCGCTTGGGAATACCAGGTGTTGTAAGCGTATAGTGACGGATGTGCGTTGTGGTGCAGTGGATATCAGCTTGGAAAGAGAAATCGGTGAGACGAGTTCGAATTCCAGTTGAATACCCTGCATTCACTTAAGCACTGGTACTCTTGGGAAAGGTATTAATCCGTCCCTTCCCTCCAATTAGTAAGATTTGTATCATTAATCGTTATTATCTACCCAGCAAAATATTCTTGCAACCTAAAAAATAATATGGATTGAAATAACCTACAAAAGGTTGATAAAACATAAAAAAACAAATCAAATTATACATGTCCTTTCCACTGAATATAGTATATAAATTATACTTACTCCAATAAATTCTGTATGCCACTACCCAAGCGTATTTTACAAGAACCCAATATTCGGGTACTCTCACAATGAACCAATTCGATGGAAAACTGGCGATTCTTTTTTCATTTGCCATGTTCACTTGTCCAATGGCCACAACAAACACTTTCACATCTTTACGTTTCAGCAATTTCGCCTGATCTGCAGTCCACCAAATATTGTTGGCTTCACCGTTGGTGACAACAATAGCAACGCTGATCACATGTGGTCTTGCGCCATATCGGAAAGTGAAAGAGTATTGCCTGAGGAAACTTAGTGCTCGGCTCGTGTAATGCTGTCCCCTTACATAAGAAATCCTGTCAATGGCTCGTAGGACTTGACGCAAATTCTTGTAAGTATTTAAATTGAAATTATCTTTAACCAAAGTGCTGTAGGTGATAACACCGACTCTCACATGTCTGGGTGCAACGCGGAAAAACCTGATGACATTCTTCACAAAGGCTTTGGTTTTTTTGAAGTTTTCCAAACCAATAAAGGTAGACGAGTCCAGAACAAACATTATATCTAATTTTGCTGTTTTATAACCTGTTAAAAAAGATAGAAGAAAATTCTAACTTTTTAAGACATATATAAACAATGAATCTATTAACTTTATAAATATAACAGTTATAGGAACTGCACAGAGGAAAAATAAATAAATTAGATACAATTTTTTCGAATTCATTAAAAGGATTTTGCTAATATCGCAAGAAATCAGGTGATGATTTATATATATTATCTGTAGTCAGAGCCGGCGCGAGTGTCTCGTTCCCTATCCCATTAAATCTATAATACGGTACCCACTCAATTTTCATAAGGTATTTATATAATCTTTATTGTATCCCAATTATGTACAATAATGGATCACATGCAAAACACGTGAACAATTGAACTAGAAAAACTGGAAAAAATACAATGTATGTAGATACAAATTAGGGACTTGTCATAATAAATCACTCCATCTTGAATAAATGTTTGCGGTAACTTTTAACATCAACTTGAGATTTTTCTTGTTAAAATTTTAAATAATTTTAATGCATTCATAATTATGGATAAGAAATCGTGAATAGTGTTTGTTTTAGGCTTAGCACAAGGAAAACAAATTCACAGGTTTGGACAAAAAAAAAAAAAATGACCCAGAATGAATTCAAAATCCGGGGCAATTTTTCATCCTTTAATATTCAGTTGTGCTTAGTTTAATTTGTAATGTATATAAATGTAGGCAGATAAAAGCAAATGTTGTAAAGATAGGAATGTTCACATATCACCAATCAGGTTTGCGCCTCACCAGGCGGGGAGTTATGGGATATTATGCACCGGTCCTGTCTGTTATGTCTTGAAAAATGATTTTGTTCAGTTAAAATCTTGCTTTTCAATGAATCTAGAAGAGTTAGTAACAAACTAAATACCACAGAAGCCATGATAGAATCCGAAAAATAAATAAATAAATTGAACAAAATCTATAACTTAAATTTTGTTACTAGAAATGTAACATGAAAACGGATTCTTACAAAAGAAAAATTAACAAAGTGATGGAGAAAAAATAGATATTTTAGAGAATTAACCTGACTTTTCTAAAAAAAGTAATGATTATTGACATTGTACTAAGGCAAATTAAATCTGGTAAATTTTCGTTTTAAGTACCGACGGCTTTTCCCCTTCAAATTTAACTAAAATAGCATTATCTCTGTGCAAATGTATATGCTGAACTCAAATCAACTGTTATTGAAGAAACTTACCCTTTTTTATCTAAATGGCCATAAAAAAAAACTATATTTTGTAATTTTCTCTCCCGTAACTCTCACGAAGTCATGTAATTAACTGCAGAATAACGTACTGCATATGCGACGAATTTTTGCAGATTTTTGTCGATTTTCTTTATTTACTGATACTTTCGGCGATGTACTTCCGGTAATGAAAGTAATGCGCTATTGTATTTCTACGCTTATTACTTTCATGACAGGAAGTACATCGCCGGAAGTTTCAGTAAAGGAACAAAATCGACCAAAAATCGACAAAAATTGCTGCTTACGTAGAACGTCATTCTGCAGTTAATTACATGACTTCGTGAGAGTTACAGGGGAGAAAAAGTGCGAGATATAGTTCGTTTTTTTTATAGACTTTCAAAGCAAAAAAGGTAAATTTCTTCAATAACTAACTGTTGATTTGAGTTCAGCATATACATTTGCACAGAAATAATGCTATTTTGGATAAATTTGAAGGGCGAAAAGCCGTCGGCACCTAAAACGAACATTTACCTTAAATCTTATAGAAAAAGTTAATTTTTAAGCATTGATTTAAAAATAATCTTATAATACTATGCACCAAGTTTATTTATATATATTTAATCTGTAATGTCTGTAACTTTGAATATCGATGGCAGTGTGATTGTTAAACGGTTAAAGATGTTTATTGTTTTTATTAATGAAACCAAAAAATGGAAAGAATGACTGTATGAGAGTCGATTACAACAATAATAATTGGAAAAAATTACTTAAAAAGTCACTTGTGAAAACCATTTTATAATGTAAAGCGTTTAACAAAATATGCTGTCGTTGTTTAGGCCATTAACAAAGTAGTATTAATGTATCTACGGGGCACATAAAGGAGAACCGATTTCAAATTACTATCAAGTAATAAAATGATCTCTTAGGTATTCTTCTTCATGTGCCGTTTCCCTTCAGCGCGTAGGCGATCATAGACCTCCACATGTTCCTATCCCTTGTCGGTCTCAACAATTTTCCTCTTGGCATCTCTTCCAAACTCCGCTCCATCATCCACCTCTTCATGCCTATCAGGTATGTGCCGTGCTGCTTTCCCCTGTCTTACTTTCCCTTTATCCTTCCTGTGAGTATTACATTCGCCAAACCCTCATTTCTCATCACGTGTTCCATAAACCTCAGCAGTCTCTTCCTGATACTAAGTATAAGTTTTCTTTTCGTTTGCATCCTCTCCAAAACCTTGTCGTTGCTCACATGTTCGGTCTATGGTATCCTCATCATTCTTCTGTAGAACCACATTTCTACAGTTTCTTCATCTTTGAGGAGATCGTCCAGCATTCGCTACCCTATAGAAGGACATATATACTGCGTACTAATTATTATTGTTAAAAGCTAGTAATAGAAGCGGCAACAGGGTATGCCATAATTGCTGATAGTTTCGGGTATTATATATCTGTATTAATATAAGATTTTATTTGACATGAAATGAGGGTTTAGTTTTCTATTGTTAGTCAGTAATGAAATGATCCTCAAGGCATTACAAATATTATTGTTAAAACTAAATAATAGTAAAGATAACAGAATATGCCATAATTTTTTATAGTTTGGGTTAAGTTAGCCGAGTTCGAATTCCAGTTAAATTCCTTGTATTCACTTACGCGCAAATACCCTTGGGAAAGGTATTAATCCGTCTCTTCCCTCCAGTTATGGGTTAAATAATAGGACAGATTGGGTTCTATAGCCTTGGCTGGCAACCAGTCTACCGCAGAAAGCAATGGTAACCTACTACTGGATAATCTTCTGCCCAGTCAGTCATGTCTCTTTCGAGACATGATCGCATAAGCGTGTATCATGAAGGGCACTTAACTGACTGACTGTATTAATATAAAATTTTAGTGGACATGAAGTGAAGGATTTGTTTTCTATTGTCAGTAAGTAATAAACTGATTCCAGTCAGTCATGTCTCTTCCGGGACATGATTGCATAAGCATGTATCACGAAGGGCACTTAACTGACTGACTGTATTAATATAAAATTTCAGTGGACATGAAGTGAGGGATTTGTTTTCTATTGTCAGTAAGTAATAAACTGATCCTCTAGCTATTACTGCACATGTTAGAGAAATAAAGAAATATGAAGTCAGATATAAAAAGATACTAACCAGTCAGTTTGAAAACTTTCGAAACTATAAAATAAAAACAGAAATAAAAAAAATAAGCAAAATTTCACAAAATGATTTTGAATTGAGATTAAGCAAGAAAATTAATTTTGAAAAGTCAAGCATAAATGGTAAAAAGTTGTAAAATCTCAAACAGTAAAATTGTTGCAAGCACAGAAAGCAGTCAATATATTTGGCATTTAATAGCCGACGTGTAAATTTCTCTTAAAAACATCAGCAAAGCTTATTACAAATTTCTTTCTTACACATAAATAACTCATTATTCAACGTGATTAATCAAATCAGTACATATTTTGGAAGAAAAAAGTGAATTTGAAATTCTACGTACCTTCTACTTTATCGAAATTGACATCATCATGATAATCTGAAAATGTAAAGAAACGCATTCATTATTTTACGAATGGATTTTTAATGACCAACAAAAAAAATAAAAATTAATTAGTAATCAGAAAGAACACAATATGTTTGAATTACTCATCTAAACTTATTTATAAATGGAACTTTGTCTCTGTGTGTGTGAATGTGTCTGTGTGTGCGTGTGTATCCGTTACCTATAAACTCCGAAACGGCTGAACCGATTTTATTGAAAATTTACACAGTTGTACTATAAGCGTCTGCGAGTGTTCTTAGCTAGGATTTATGTCGAGGTACACTCGATAAATATCGAAAATCGATAATCGAAAAAATCGGGTTATAGAAGGAGTGGTCCGATTTTAATCAAATTCCACTCATAGACAAAGACATGAGAAACGATATTCAGAAGTTTCAAGGTTGCAGTTCTTACAATAATGCAGAAAATCGATTATATATATAAATGGAACTTTGTCTCTGTGTGTGTGAATGTGTCTGTGTGTGTGTGTGTGTATCCGTTACCTATAAACTCCGAAACGGCTGAACCGATTTTCTTGAAAATTTACACAGTTGTACTATAAGCGTCTGCGAGTGTTCTTAGCTAGGATTTATGTCGAGGTACACTCGATAAATATCGAAAATCGATAATCGAAAAAATCGGGTTATAGAAGGAGTGGTCCGATTTTAATCAAATTCCACTCATAGACAAAGACATGAGAAACGATATTCAGAAGTTTCAAGGTTGCAGTTCTTACAATAATGCAGAAAATCGATAATATATATATATATATATATATATATATATATAAGGCAAGATGTTTGTGTGTGTGTCTGTTTATCTGTCTGTATGTCCTTTATAAAAAATCCACAATTTTTATCCGATTCTCACCAAACTTCACTCAAATATTCTTTAGGCTGAGTCTGAGCTCCAGGAACATGGATTAGTTTTAAAGCTTTCATTACACCCGAGCAACGTCGAGCTATCCTGCTAGTAGAAGATATCTATAATTTCCAAACCAAATCAACTCATTAAAAGAAAGAATTAACTGCTTGCTTTTTTCTAAATAATATCAAGAACATGAAAACTCTTATCACTTTAAAAGATAGAACCTTGAAACACTTACGCATAAATCCCAGACGTTTTTTATAACCTGTTGATAAAAAAGAAAAGTAGCAAGTTAAGATAAAAAACAATATACTATATATATATATGTATATATATATATTTTTTTTTTCTAAACATATACTGTTAAATATAAGAGACAATGAATGTCTATCATGTCTATTAATCATGAGCCGTTCTAAACATCGTATTTTAGCTTTAATTTCAGGTGAAAATAAAGACAAAAATTCTCCAACATTTGGATATTTTTTTATAAAGTTAAGCTTTTGGATCACATGAGTCATCTTCAGAGGAGTTGCAAGGACGTTAACATAAAAACATCCACCATCAGCGACGATTTTATCTTGTGTTGACATAAAACTTTGCTAAGCAACAATAACAGTTACCAGATAGCAAACACAGTTCGTAAATTTGTAACATTGTTCTATGACGTCACACTGCGTGAGAGCCAGAAATGTTAACGTCCTATATATATATATAACGCTTTTGATCCAATAAATCTTTTGTAAATAAAGTATTCAATATTGAGAAATAATGCGTTTTAGTAAATTAATATAATCATTAAATGAATCCTTCAGTCAACACACAGGTATGATGTGGAAATTGTCGACATTTCATATTTTTAATTTCGTGAATGCGCTTTTTTTGTTTTTGATTTTGTCGACTGGAAATTATTGTAGGGTCAGTTGGGCACCATCTAGGAGCAAAAAAGCACCACGATCCGATACACCCAGTCAGAAATTTAAAAAAAAACCGGATGCTGTTTGTTATCCGCGTTGGAAGCCATAATACAAACAATTCAGAGTGCTTACAATGTTTCATTACATTTGTCCATCTTACTCCCCAGTTTGTGGCGCAGTGGATATCGGCTCGGAACGAGAAATCGGGAAACCGAGTTCGAATTCCAGTTGAATTCCTTGCATTCACTTACGCGCAAATACCCTTGGGAAAGGTATTAATCCGTCTCTTCCCTCCAGTTATGGGTTAAATAATAGGACAGATTGGGTTCTATAGCCTTGGTCGGCAACCAGTCTACCGCAGAAAGCAATGGCAACCTACTGCGGGATAATCTTCTGCCCAGTCAGTCATGTCTCTTTCGAGACATGATCGCCCAAGCGTGTATCGCGCATGGCACTTAACTGACTGACTCCCCAGTTTGCAACATTCTTGGTTATAATGTGTGGGGCACAGTTGAGCGAGAGACCAACAAACTTTTTGCAACACCAGATATGAACTGAACGCAAGGATTATGGCAGTGTTCACCAACTTAAATAAGAATACTGTTCAGAACAATTTTAGGAGATTCCGAACTCGTTTGGAGGCTGCGGTTAAAGCTAATGGCAATTTTATTGAATAAATTTACTATTTATTATTTCAAGATATTTTTGCGTAATTTTGGTAAACATATCTGTTAAAATGAGATGTCAGTATTATTTTCTTTTTTGCGTAAATTAGATAATTTATCCATCACAAACACAGAGAGGTAAAAGGGAAAACTATTCTGTTTTTAGATTGCTTTGGTTGAAAAAAATAAATCATGTGTCAAGGCCAAGAAAATTGATTACTCATGAAGGAATAAATTCAAATAAATGAAAAATTCAGTCTTAATAAAATATTCTCTATTTTCATTTCTTAAACGTAAACAATCATGCTATGAAGCTGTATGAAATATGTTTGTCTTAAAAATGATTAGATCTTTACATAGGTCTTACCTTTTAGGGTCCATTTAGTGTCAATGCCTGTAAAACACAAACAAATTCGAGATTAATAATAGTAGAAATATAAATGTCCGCCATATTTACAGAAATCAACTTAACAATTTCAGTGTCCCATTAATTTCAATGTTACATTAATTTCACAAAAAACAGTGTATTTTGGTTTTAAAAATAGTGTGTATTTTTGCCTGTCAACGACAAAATACATTCTTCGTAATACGCCGAGAAGACTTTTAAGAGCAGGTCCCTTCGTTCCTTACCTTGCCTTGACCATCGAGTCAGTTGTGATAAGAAAGAAAAAAGTGAAAACAACATAACACACCATTTGCTTGCCTTCAGTTAAAATGTTGAGCAATCTTTTTTTTTGTTTTTTAAAATCAATTTACCCCAGTCGAAGCAACAATGTCACTCCGGTACAAGGGGCGTCTGTGAGTAAAAGAGAATGAAAAGATGTTGGAAGGAACCGAAACAAAATACTAAAGAATAAGTGTTAAGTCTATAGCTCTGTTAAAATCACTTGTTAGAAACTACTACGTTTTTAAGACAATTTTCAATAGGGTTGAATTAAAATTTTATGTAAGTTCGAAAGATTAACGAAATGGAATTAACAACCGAGACATCTATCGACCTGATTATTTATGAGGAATTTTTGTTACGAAAATGTGTGTGATTCAACAGGATGCGAACCCGCGACCCCTAGAAGCCACCAATTGATCTTAGACAATTTCGTTAATCTCCGGAACTTTCCGTAACATTATCTGTTTACACTTGTTTACGTGACTACACATAAAAGAGCAGAGATGATTATTTACGAAAAATCGAAAATGTGTGCATAAGGCTTGAGTTAATTTGCTTGCAATGTGGAATCATTTGTAGTCGAGAGGTCTAAGACGCGCCGTATTAATTGGTGACTCCTTTTATGTTGTTAGGGGTCGCAGGTTCGAATCCTGCCGAATGACACACATTTTCGTAACCAAGATTTCTCGTAAATAATCAGCCGGTAGAATTATAAATATACCGTTTAATTCAGAAGATCTCTACTCAAATATGAGTATGGATTAAAAGTATTGTTCAAACAAATAAATTAAATATAGAATTTATAACGTACAATCAACCATTAAGTTAGTTACAACACTCTTCAATAAAAGCGATACATTTTTCTAAAAGGATTTTGGAAGTTTATTTATAAGCAGAAGTCTTTATTTCTTACTATACTTTGACCAGCGAGACGATAACAAAAAGAAATATTACTTAGAGCTACAAAGGAGAAGATGTGGAGAACCTATGCCATAAAAAGGTGTAGCGAATAAAAGGAGAATACTTGGAGTACATGCATTTCTACTAAACGTGTTATATCTTGTAAATATTGAAATGCGGCAGTTATCGTTGTCAGAGGCTTGGCGACCTGACAGCTATTTGTTACGGATTTAGATTGATAAAAAAATAAACCTGAAGAACAAAGAAAAGAAGCCTATCTTTTATAGATTATGCAAAAGCTTTTGATAAAATATGTCTTCTTCTTCTTCTTCTTCTTCTTCTTCTTCTTCTTCTTCTTCTTCTTCTTCTATGTGCCCTGTCCCTTCAGTACGTAGACGATCATGGTTCTCTACGTCTCCCTATGCCTTGTGGCTCTTAGTATGTTTGCTCCTGTTACTCCTGGCAACCCCCGTTCCGTCATCCACCTGATCAGGCCCTGCAAATATATCCGCTGCCTTCCTCTGTCTCTCTTTCCTTCTATCTGGCCAGTCAATATCAGGTTCTCCAAGCCCTCCTTCCTCATTGCGTGTCCCAGGAACTTCAGTTGTTTCTTCCTGATGCTCAGTATCAATTTCCTTTTTGTTGCCATTCTTTCCAACACGTCATCGTTGCTTGCACGCTCAGTCCACGATATCCGCAGCATCCTTCTGTGGAACCACATTTCCGCTGCTTCCAGTTTTGTCCTCATTTTCGATGATATTGTCCAGCATTCACTGCCGTATTGAAGAACTGACATCACATAGCAATCCAGCACTCTTTTCTTTGTTTCTAGTGAAATCTTCCTGTATGTTAGTACTTTACTAAGCTTCTATTGGAACTTCTAGGGAAGCATGACTTATTTGTTAAGGTTATTAAAATAAAAATGTTTTTCTATATGGCATTGGATGATGGAAAATCATGAAAAAAAAAAGACGAAGCAAATAACTGTAGCACTACAGAACGTTGCTGAGAAAACCACGGACTGAATATGTGAGCAACGACAAAGTTTTCGAGAAAATAGAAACAAAAAGGACACAGACTTAACATTAGGAAGAATTGAAACTTATAGGGGCCATAACAAGTGGGTTTGGAAAACGTGATACCGGCAGAACTGATTAAAGATAAGTGAGATAGAGAGAAATAACGTATGACCTTCCTAGCAAATGAATGGCGCAACAAGGTTTACAAGAGATAACAGAAAGCCAAAATGTATTCATCATCATCATCATCATCATCATCATCATCATCATCATCATCATCCGTTACACCCAATGGTGTATAGGGCAGCAACAAAGCTTTTCTACCTTTGCCTATCTTGGGACAGACTAGTCAATAAACCCCAAGAGTACTGCATGTCTTTCATCTCATTCTCCACCGTAATTCTCCATGTCGTTTTTGGTCTTCTCTTTCTTTTGCCATCTGGGGTCCAGTGCAGTCGCTGTTCTCGTGATTTACTGTGGATCTTTCCGGAGCACATGCCCAAACCATCTCCACTGCCTTCTTGTAATGATGGTGCCCATGTTCTCTTGCTTGCATCTCTTCAACAGCAGGTCTTCATTGGAGATCGTCTCTGACCAAAAATATTCTCAGTATTCGTCGGAGGCATATGGTGTTAAAGGATCGAAATTTGGCGAGATTCACCTTAGTCATTCTCCAGCACTCAGATCCGTAGAGGAGAGTAGATACAACACAGCTCTGATATAACTTGATCTTGGTGTTGGTGCTGTACTGTGTTGATCTCCAGATGTTTTTCATTTCCTTTAACACACTCCTGGCCTTGCCCAGTCTCTGCTTTGAATATCCTCTTTCGTGCCACCCTCGGGTCTAATGATACTGCCCAGGTAAGTGAACTTGTCTGTATGACGTAGACCTTTCTCCATTCACTTGTCTGTATGACGTAGTGAACTTGTCTGTATGACGTAGACCTTCTCCATTCACTTGTCTGTATGACGTAGTGAACTTGTCTGTATGACGTAGACCTTCTCCATTCACTTTTCTGTATGACGTAGTGAACTTGTCTGTATGACGTAGACCTTCTCCATTCACTTGTCTGTATGACGTAGTGAACTTGTCTGTATGACGTAGACCTTCTCCATTCAATTTGACTTTGCCTGTTCACGTTCAATGACATCATTTCAGTTTTATTCTAATCCGGAACTCTATCTCCTGCCCAAAGGTTTCCAGTCTGCTGGTCTTATCCTGTATATGTTGGTGAGTATGGGACAGCAGCGCCAGGTCATCGGCAAAATCCAGATCTTCCAAGGTTGAGAACAGGCTCCAGCGGATCCCTCTCGGAAGGTCCTCCGTTCTCCTTCTCATGACCCAGTCAATGGCCAAGTTGAAGAGTACTGCCGTAAAAATCGGGTAATGAAGGTAGTATTAAACGAGAATGTTTCCAGATACTATCATACGAACGCAGGTGTCCCTCAAAGCTCTATTCTAGGTCCTACAATTTTTCAACGATCTCCCTGCTGTAATCAAATCGCAAGTAAGCATTTGTGCTGACGACACAACAATTTACTTCCGCCTCGATAAGAAATCTGCCGATGCTGAGAAAGCAACTGAACTTGAAAAGGACCTCCAATCTGTGGAGGACAGGTGTAAGAAATGGCTCGTAAACTTTAATGCTTCCAAATCGAAGCTGCTATAATTTAACCACTATAGACAACCGCTTCTACCAACCATGAGAATGAATCAGGCTAGTCTCTCTGAAAGCAAGACACTGCGCCTCCTAGGTCTAAATCGACCTCAAGTGAAATGACTACATTGGATCCATAGCTAAATCTGCTCCTCGGAAGGTTGGTTTTCTTTGTAAAGCCAAGAGGTTTTTCTAATCGAAATCTATCTTGCACATATATAAATCTACTATCCACCTATGCATTGAATACTGCTGTCATATCTGTTCGGGTGCCCCTGCTATTCATCTCGAGCTTCTTGTCAAAATTCAATGAAGAATCTGCAATGTGACCAATTTTGACTTGGTAACCATAATCTGTTAACCACGATAGACAATTGCTCCTACCCTCCACTAGCATGGATCAGGCTAGTCTCCCTGAAAGCAAAACACTATGCCTCCTCAGATTAACTCTCTCAGCCAACCTCAAGTGGAATCCATACTTAAATCTGCTGCTAGGAAGGTCGGTTTACTGTGTAGGGCCAGGAAGTTTTTCCAATTTGAATCAATCCTGCACATATATAAATCTACCAACTGCGTGTGTATTGAATATTGCTGTCACATCTGGTCGGGTGCCCCAGCTATTCATCTCGAGCTTCTTGACAAAATCCAACAAAGAATCTGCAATGTAATTGATCCCGACCTGATAGCTCAACCCCAGTCATTTTCTCACCGGCGGAATGTGGCTTCCCTATGTCTCTTCTACAAATACTTTCACGGCTTCCGCTCCGACGATTTTAGCTCGCTGGTGCCCCCTATGCATGATTTTACTTAAGCTACTAGACTAGCAACTAGGTCCTGTCGTTTTACAATGAAACCAATAAAATGTAACCGCAACTTCTACTCCCTCAGCTTCTTATATCGCACTTCCCGCCTGGAATTCGTGTCTTTATACTTGATTCCTCGACAGCTACAATTTCCAAGAACGTAAATGTAAGGTCAATTGTCATCTCCTATCTCTTTGACTCGCTTTCTTTCCATCCTGCACATATATAAAAATCTACCATTCGCCCGTGTATTGAGTACTGGTCGGATGCCCCTGTTCATCTCGGGTTTCTTGAAAAAATCGAACGGAGAATCTACAATGTGATCGATCTTGACTTGGTAGCTCAGCTACAGTCACTTTCTCACCGGCGTAATGTGTCTTCCCTCTGTCTCTTCTATAAATACTTTCACAGCTTCTGCTCCGACGGACTTAGCTCCCTGGTGCCCCCTCTGCATGAATTTACTCAAGCTATTAGACTAGCAACTAGGTCCCACCCTTTTAGAGTGAAACCAATAAAATGTAACCGCAACTTCTACTCTAGTAGCTTCTTTTCTTGCACTTCCCGCCTGTGGAATTTTCTTCCGTATACTTGCTTCTCTGAAAACTACAATCTCCATGAATTTAAATGCAAAGTCAGTTGCCATCTCTTATCTTCTTCACTCACATCATTTCCCTGACAACCTTTGTATCAGGATCTTCTTTTTTTCCACTCTACTCTCAAGCAGCTCTCTTCGCACCTGTATTCTCATCCTTTTCTTACTCATTCTTTGATTCTCCTGTAGCTTTTTTTTTTTTTTAATCGTATCACCCCAAGCAAGGCGGTAACGCCACTGATGTGCAGGGGGCTACGTAATAGTGAAAAGATTGGAAAAGAGAAAGCCGGAAACCACATCCTAAACAGGGAACAAGGGATGAACCTCTTAACCGGTTCAATAGACGTGGGTGGAGTGTGAACCGGACAATAGATAGATCTATCTACTCCATTCTCCTCATCTCACTTCTTCAGTAGCACCCTGCGCACCAATGGCAGTTCTGCCTTGCTTGAGGTGAAATTATTAAAAAAACAAACAAACAAAAAAGCAAGAAAGTGTAGAGAGCCATGATCGTCAACGTCCTGAAGGAACATGGCATATAGAAGTGGAAGAAAAATGAGCTTGAGTAAATGGATGGCGGAGTAAATTTTGGAAGAGTTAACAAAAAACAAAATTTATTAAAAGCTGCAAAGAATAGGAAATTGTGGAGAGCTATGATAGCTAGCACCCCGAGGAAACACGGCACACAGAAGAAATATATGGAAGTTGGTGAAAGCGTTTTTACCAATCAAAATTTACTTACTCCAATAGAGTCTATATAGCAATGTCCACGCGTATCGTTCCAGGACTTTATAGTTGCGTACTCTGACAATAAACCAAGCATACGGGGCGCTGGCAATACTCTTCAAACCTTTCATATTCACTACTCCGATGGCCACAACAAATACCTTGACATGTTCGCGTTTCAACAACCTGGCCTGCGACATGGTCCACCTAAGATTGGTCGATTTGCCGTTAGTGATGGCGATTACAACATTGGTTACATGTGGTCTGGCTCCGTAACTATAAGTGAGTGAATACCTTCGCAGATAGTACAAGGCGCGGTTTGTGTATTGTTTTCCCGTCACATACGGAATATTGTCAATGGCCTTCATTACTTCACGCACATCCTGGTAACTGTTCAAATTGAAATCGTCTTTAACCCAAGTACTGTAAGTGATAACACCAACTCTAACGTGACTGGGTGCAATGCGGAAGTATCTGATAACATTCTTCACAAAGTTTTTCACTCTCTTAAAGTTTTCTTTCCCAACGGAAATGGATGAATCGATTGCAAACATGATATCCACTCGTGCTGTGTTATAACCTGTTAGATAAAAAGAATAAAAAATGTTACATATTTATACTTGAAAAAAGTAGGACACTATAATGAAATAAAAAAATATAAATGTTTCTTTTTAGAATGTAACTAAAAACAGGATTAAATTACAGACGCACCACATAATGAGGAATCAGTCTGCTAAACTGATTAAAAAATAAATTATCTACAGTCAGTTGTTAACTGGGTAGCATGGATAATGCTACCCTCTAGGGGAATTGCTCGTTGCTCATTTTCGGGCTAATATTCTCGGCAGAAATAAAGTGGAAAGATTATATTGAAACCATTGTTAAATCTGATGATACGAAAGTTGTTTCACTGTATCGTACTAGACAATCTTTCTTTTCAGAATCACATATTCTGATTTTCAGAATCTATCTTACATATTTATAATTCTAGAATTCTTCCATGCTTTGAATATTGCTATAATATATGATCCGGTAAACTTGCTGCATATTTAGATATTCTTAATAAAATCCAAAGAATAATCAGCAGTATTATTGGTCATGATCTGGCCTCTCGGCTTCAGTCACTTTCTCACCGCCCGAAAGTAGCTTCCCTGTGTCTTTTCTATAAATACTTTCTTGTCAACTCTTCGGGGAATTCTTCGTACCTAGATTTAATGAATTTAAGCGCAGTACTAGATTGGCAGATAGGTATCATGAATTTACAGTCGAATTGGTTAAATGTAACCGTAAGTTCTAGGCTAACAGTTTCTTCTATTGCACTTCTCACGTGTGGGATTCTCTTCCGGTTTCATGCTTTCTAACAAACTTTTAAAAATTTAAATGCAATGTCAATCGTTATTTTTGTGGCGAAACTTCGTCGCCAACATGTTGTGGCCTGTTAGGGTCAGGAAGAAAGACACGGAAACAAGAAAGTAGATTCAAACAGTGTATTAGAATAACAGAACACAAGTAATATATACAAGTAAAAGTGTTAGTAATCAGTAAAAAGAAGTGTGTGACACTATCTCACGCAGTGATGCTTTCGCTTCTCCCGCGGGGATACTTTCCTTTGGTTGGTTTAAAACAACGGAGAGAGAAATTGATATTGGTGATATTATTAGTGTTTTATTGCGTCATGCGATGTGAGCTTGAAAAAAAAAATAGTTTTAGTACCATCAAGTGCTTCTAAAAGCACGGAAATATAAAATAAAGTTATTTTGGATAAATATAAATTTCTCGTCTTTCATGATTTTCGCCTCTTTTATGTTCAATATGGATTTCTCTTAGATTTGAAATGTATTCCGCTAATCTGAAAAGCGTAGACAAAACAAGTGTCAGAGTGATTTGATAAGGTCACCCAAGGTCAGGGCCGCTGGTGAGTACATTTGGGTCCGTACGAATCTAAAATAGAATCAAGCTCCGATGTGATTTGGCAAAATCTCATTCGTTGAGCTAAAGACATCCGCAAATCGAGTGGGCGAAGAACGATTTTCATTGACTGAAAACTGTGGACCGGCCGGATCCCCAGAGAGGATCGAAATTGGTTATGAAAATAGATGCTCGACACGCAAAATTGAGTTAGAGTTGAAAAGCAGTTTTTTTTTCAGAGTCTGTGGAAGTTTTTCGAGTTGGGGCTGCTATCAGTCGAAACGTGGCGGCTGGGGGAAAAATGGCCCAGCCTGGGAGCCATGACCCACGGCTGGTCGCCTACCATAGAACTTATGGCTAAAGAGTTAATTTCAAATGAAGCCTGCCGCAAATTAACTCAAATAAGTTAATTTGGAATAATGCACCATCGACATGAAACCCGAAAGAACATTATTATTATTTTTTTTTTATCACGGGAAAATCGAAAATTCTGAATCTTCGTTCGTTCAACCTCGGCAAACCCCGTTAAACTCCGATAAGGACCTGAAAGAACTTTGCTGTTTTAGAAGTTACATAGGAAAATTGATAATCCTGATTATAGAGAATTAATGAAAAGACTTTTAATGAAATACAAGAGACTTTGGCGAACATTTAAAGAGATCTGTTTATTTCAACGCTAACGAAACTTAGACATTTTACTTGAAGATTAGAAGCTTTGATGCTTTTGGTGAACTTTCTCTCTCTGTTGTAAAAATGAATTTCGATGATTGTATATAATTTTCGACAACTGTATTCTTGAAAAAAAAAACAGACATTTTTTTTGTCTTTATATAAAGACATTTTACGTAGCTCTCCAGGCGTGTTCGACTTCGTTCATTTATTTTATTAATTTTTTTTTTTTTTGGTGCCGTGTTTATTTTTTTCAACCTACAAGTGTACACCAGTGTCCGGATTGGCTAAAAGAGACGACTATTGAAATTGCACGATGAGACTTCTGGGATCTAATCACAACGTGGGACAGTGGTCCGTTGTTGCAAAAGACGTCCTGTAACCCAGCCTTTGTGGCGACGTCGTCGGACGGTATCGTCCCGAACAGCGACTGCCACCAGCCCAACCGTGCGACCGGGTGGTAGTGTCACAACTGGGCGAGGACGAGCGTCACATTGGACAGACGGCCAGCCAGGCTGAGGCGTCACATCTGGTGCCGTTTCGACCAGGATCTCGCTTGAGGGCAGCAGTCCGGCCTGTGCAGTGTCACAAGTGTACGTTCGAACGGTATAGATGCGCTGCCCTACGACTGTCTCACGACTGCCTCACAGCTGCGTCCCCGGAATCACGCAGATTAGTATTTATTGATGGAGGAAGAGACCATTTCTATGTAAATAGGGCACCATAACAGTCATCTACTGTCTTCTTGATTATTTTTGTATTGTTCTCACTACTTAATATTTCTCTTTTTTCTTATTCTTTCACATTCAATAATCCCTGGTGTCTTAGGGGCTTCACTGCTTTGCATGGGCAAAATGATTTAAAAACATTTGCATGTAAAAAAAAAAAACAACTTAAACGAATATCAATCAACAAAATCTACTCACCTGGTAGTTTAATTTCAGTCAATTCTACAAAAAACAAAAAACAAAAACAAAACATTATATACAAAAAACAAAACAATTTATCGTGACATGGGAAATTTTAAACTGAAATAAAAGACTATGTAGATATAAAGCGACGTCATGCGTTAGATTTAAATTATTTGTAGAATGTCATTAAACTTACAGTATTTACATTATTCGGACTATTGTCCTCATCTTTGTTGCCATTTGTACGATGTTTTGGTCCTTGTACGCTCCGGCCTTTTTCTGATGCTAGGAATTTCGAACCGAACCCTTTATTACAATCACTGGGATATACGAACTTAATTTTTGCCTGGTAGTGCCTCTTCTGGTAGTCATGAGTTATCTCCCTCTAACCTTGTAAGTTAACTGTTCATCACTGCTGTAGGCTGGTATTGAACTCATAACTCATAACCTTTTTGGGTCAAGTCAACTACGTTGGTTAGTTCCTGTGACTTGACCCAAAGAGTCTCCTCTAGTAGTCACGGCCCAGTGGTAGTCACGGCCCAGTGGTAGTCACGGCCCAGTGTCTCCTTTGGTAGTCACTGGGCCGTAACTACCAGAGTAGACACTACTACGCAAAGAATTAAGTTCATATATCCCAGTGATTGTAATAAAGGGGTCGGTTCGAACTTCTTAGCACCTGAAGAAGACCGGAGCGTAGAACGGTCGAAAAGTCGTACAAATGGCAACAAAGTTGAGGATAATAGTCGAATAATATAAATACTGTTAATACTACCTTATCTCAAAAATATAGACAAATGTCATTAAACTTGTACAATTGCTTATGACCATAACATGTTGGAAAACCGTTTTCCGTATGATCACCAAAGTTAAACAACATCGAGTCTGGTCAGTAACTTGATGGGTGACCATTTGGAAATACCTGGTACTGTGAGCTTAGATGTTTCGGAATTGCCAATTGTAGAGCCGAGTTCAAATTCCAGGTGAATTCGTTATATTAACTTACTCACAAATACCCTTGGGAAAATTATGAATCCAATGTTTTCCCTGTAGTTATGGGTTAATTAGTAAAACTGTTATCCTTAATTTCCTTATTACATATATAATAAGTACTTTCAACTTAAAAATATTTTCTAGCTTTAAAAATCTGCAAAGGGTTGACAAGCCGTAAAAAATGAATCAAGGAATCAATTAAATTCGCTACACAGATTTTAGATTTATTTACACCCTTTGTAATATAAATGTATAGAGACTACCGTGGCCACAAAGTAAGGGATCAGTTTATACACTGGTTATAATATACAATTGATCCCCCTCTCTATATCCACATTATAATTTCTTGTTGGATTATGAAATTTTGATTAGGTATGAATCCACCTCTTCTCTCTACAGCTATGGGTTAATTAGTAAGACTTTCGTCACTAAACTAATATCATTTAAAATAAAAAGATTCTTACAATCTAGAGATATTTTATGGCTTTAAATAACCTGCAAAGGGTAGATAAACCACAGAAAATGAATCAAACGTGCAGAAAAAAAACCATTAACTGTAGCATTTTATTTTGATAACGGGCATTTAAACTTTCAGTGTTATAGCAAGATTGCACTTTTACAATGGTTATTCCTTTTTTACACACAAAAATGATGACGTATTCAAAACTACTGAAATCTATAATTTCTATACTGACGTAAATTAGATATTAAACGTACCTTCCTCTCTGTATTTCTTAATAAGTTCTTCATTTTCTGTAAGAAAACGGAAAGAAACATAATTATTTAAACTGAATGCAAATATCCCATAAAACAGGGAGAGCGTAATTTGTTTAAAAAGCTCAAGGAAGTCGGATTTTATGTCTTCGACAATCCAGATCAAGATTAGAAATTATCGAGCAATCTTGTACAGCGAGACTATTCTGAGGACCATAGAAGTTATGCCAGGATTTGTCATCGGAGGCCACAATTTATACAACATAAGGTATGCAGATGATACAGTGCTGATAGCAGACACGGAAAGGAATCTACAAGACCTCCTACAGAAGGTAGCTGAAGAGAGTGACAAGAAAGGACTACAAATAAAATGCAAGAAAACCGAATGCGTGGTCATCAGCAAAAAGAGCAGCCCAAAATGCCAAATACAGGTGGGGGAGACTAAAATCAAGTAGATACAAAAATTTCAATATCTAGGAAGTGTTCTAACAGAAGACGCAAAGTGCAACATTGAAATTCGAAGGCGAATTGGCATGGCGAAGGACGCGTTCCAGAAGTTGAGTAGAGTATTAAGAAACAGGAAAATTTCGCTAGAAACAAAGAAGAGAGTACTGGATTGCTATGTGGTGCCTGTCCTTCAATATGACAATGAATGCTGGACAATATCATCAAAGATGAAGGAAAAACCTGAAGCAATTGAGATGCTCTACAGAAGGATGCTTCGGATATCATGGACCAAGCATGTGAAAAATGATGAAGTTATGGAAAGGATGGAAACGAAAAGAAAATTAAAGCTGAGCATCAAGAAGAGACAGCTAAGTTCTTGGGACAAGCAATGAGGAAGGAGGACTTGGAGAACTTGCTAATAACAGGATACTAACCTGATGGAGGGAAAAAGAAGGAAAAAGAGACAGGGGAAAACATAGGATAACATATTTGAAGAGCCTGATCAGGTGGATAACAGAACGACGGTTGTGTGGTATAACAGGAGAAAGCGTGCTAAGAGCCACCGGAGATAGAGAGACATGGAAAGCCATGATCGCCTACGTCCTGAAAAGACAGGGCACATAGAAGACTTCGAATAATGGTAAAGGGCTAAACGGAATACGCCCATTACCCAAAAATGCCAATAGTCAGAAAAAAAAAAAATAAACAAATTATTGGTCAGAATTCATGCATAGAGGTGAATAAAAGTATCTCATCTGAAAAGGCAAACATATTGTTTACAGTTCATATAAACATGTTGATATTCTTCAGGACGTAGGCGATCATGGTTCTCCACGTCTCCCTATTCCTTGTGGCTCTTAGTATGTTTGCTCCTGTTACTCCTGGCAACCCCCGTTCCGTCATCCACCTGATCAGGCCCTGCAAATATGTTATCCGCTGCCTTCCTCTGTCTCTCTTTCCTTCTATCTGGCCAGTCAGTATCAGGTTCTCCAAGCCCTCCTTCCTCATTGCGTGTCCCAGGAACTTCAGTTGTCTCTTCCTGATGCTCAGTATTAATTTCCTTTTTGTTGCCATTGTTTCCAAAACCTCATCGTTGCTGGTATGTTCAGTCCACAATATCCGCAGCATCCTTCTGTAGAACCACATTTCCGCTGCTTCCAGTTTTGTCCTCATTTTCGATGATATTGTCCAGCATTCACTGCCGTATTGAAGAACTGACATCACATAGCAATCCAGCACTCTTTTCTTTGTTTCTAGTGAAATTTTCCTGTGTGTTAGTACTTTACTCAGATTCTGGAACGCGTCCTTTGTCATGCCAATTCGCCTTCGGATCTCTGTGTCGCACTTTCCATCTCCTGTTAGAACACTTCCTAGGTATTTAAATTTTTGTACTTGCTTGATTCTGGTATCCCCCACCTGTATTTGTCATTTTGGGTTGCACCTTTTACTGATCACCATGCATTCAGTTTTCTTAAAGTTTGTTTGTAGTCCTTTTTTGTCACTCTCCACCGCTACCTTCTGTAGGAGGTTTTGATGTTGATACTATGCCAGAATACTAGGCGAGAAATGGTTGCTCTCGGCTGGACTCATGAGAGAGAAAGTCTGATATCATGGAGGGGCGAAACTTTTTATGATCCTTGAATAGATGCCACTGAAGAAGCACTCTGGTGCGCAATACTTGCGTATGAAAGAAACAGGTGGCAAACAGAACTAAAATGCATCAAGTTTTGAATCTATAAAGGAAGCAATTAAAAATACTTACCGAGATATTGCAAACGTTCTTTATAACCTGTTATGAAAGAATAAAATAGTTATTTAGAATAAAGTAACTCAATATGATTAGACAAATGAGCATATCAGTGTTCACAGTTAGAAAAAGTTTAAAACCACGGATATAAAAAGGAGTATGTCAAATTATATATATATATATATATATATATATATATATATATATATATATATATATATATAATATTAACTATAGCAACAACAATACCAATATTAAGAGAACTAACTCTACCGAAACTAGTATTAATCAAGCTATAATTTAAATCGTCTTGTATTACCCACCAAGAACATACTCAGAAGGAAAATAAGGGGAAGCAAAAAAAGAAACAAACGAAGTACATGAACAAAAAGTCAAGCACTCGTAAGAAAGAAAAAAAAAACGAAAACCCAACACTAAAGCCCTCAATACAAAAGTAGAGCAAACAAAGACAGAAAATCTAAGCAAGCGCCAACAACCTACCACGGTTTCACCCATATATATATATATATATATATATATATATATATATAGGAAAAACTGCTAAAAAGTTTTAAGTTTAAAAATGTATTTTTTTGACAGTATTTGTTTATTTCTATTATTATATTTTATATTTCAGAAACATTTCCTATTTGTTATTATATATATATAACAAATAGGAAATGTTTAGAAATCTGACTTGTTTCTCTTTTATTAACGCTTTGTCAGAGATTGAGAGAAAGCAACAACAAAAAAAACTTTTGTATTTTCAATTTTATTTGGATCGATGCACATCGCTCAGTCATGTATCACAGCGATTAAAACTGTAGTTAATTCTAAACATATCTAAGTTTGTGAAAATTCTAATATGTCTAAGCGGGCATCGGATGGTAATGTGTATTCGCATTTGTATAGTAGTAGGAGGTTTAAGTCATCATCAAGAACCAATATGGAGTCTGTGTCATAGTTATTTTCATTGTCTGCATTTTCGTAACCTTTGGGAAGCTCTGCGTTTCAAATGGTCTCACGTGACGTCATGTGTAACGGCTGTTGAGCACCACATGAAAGAATGCGATTTATTTAAATAGTTAATTTAATATTCCTAATAAACATCTGAATTTCTCATCTACTTAAAAGATAAACCTTTTTAATCCAGTATATATACTTTCAAATAAAACTCCGGAAATTACATATGTCGTATGGCCATTTCAGTTAGAAAAAATCTCGCTTCTTCAACGATAAATTCTTTCAAAGAATTTTCTCGCTGAAATGGCCATACGACATATGTAATGTTCGGAGTTTTATTTGAAAGTATACATATTTGGCTCTGTAAATAATATATACTATATACATCGGGCCTTCTATCAGGATCATTTTTAGTATTAATAAAATTAATATTAGTAGGATATTTTTTGGGATTTTGCCTACAAGCCATTTTCGTTTGGGGTTTATATATATATATATAATTTCTTCGATTCTTCTAACTCTTTCTCTCAATCTCTTCATAAACACACACACACACACACACACACACATATATATATATATATATGCAAATGCAAAAGAACGAAGAATGAAATTGCAACGTTCAAAACAGTCAGTTAAGTGCCATGCGCGATACATGCTTCGGCGATCATGTCTCGAAAGAGACATGACTGACTGGGCAGAAGATTATCCCGCCATTGCTTTCTGCGGTAAACTGGTTGCCGACCAAGGCTATAGAACCCAATCTGTCCTATTATTTAACCCATAACTGGAGGGAAGAGACGGATTAATACCTTTCCCAAGAGTATTTGCGCGTAAGTGAATGCAAGGAATTCAACTGGAATTCGAACTCGGTTCCCCGATTTCTCGTTCCGAGCCGATATCCACTGCGCCACAACGCACATTAAAACACAACCTTTAAAACAGTACTTTATATAAAAATAGACCAATATATATATAGTAATTATTCATTTATTATTTATTATTCAACTTTTGCATTAGAACATGTAAGTAACTTCTACAAAATTGTACACTTAACAATGATGGTTGCCATCATTGTTAACTACCTGATTAGACTTTTACAAGTCAGATAAAATAATCAAAACTTGACCTACCATGGAGGGTCCATCTAGTGTCATAGCCTGCAAAATACAAGAAAGCTAATGGTTAGTAAAAAAAAATCGTGGTTTGTTTTTTTAAACACATTTTGCATTGACAATTAATAATGTGCAACGTTGCAATCAATACATATATAGACTTATAGTCATATCACGTTAAAACACCGGTTGCTGAAGTTAAGCAAAGTCGAATAGGGTTATTACCTGGATGGGAGACCGCATGGGTATACTAAGTGCTGCTAGTTTGGATGTGTGGGTGTAATGGATAATGACTTGGAATTGTTTATCGGAGAACAGAGTTCTAATTCCAGTCGGGATTGTTGTATTCAATTACACATGTATACCCTTGTGAAAGGCATGAACGCAACGCTCTCTCCCCAGCTAGGGGCTAATTAGTAAAACTTGTATTAAAAAAAACATTATTATCTAAAAAAATCGTACAGCCTTTAAATAGACTGCAAAGGTTTGACAAGCAGTAGAAAACAAATATGTCAATTAATATATATATTTAAATTTATTAAGAATATGCTTGTGTTTGCCTTTTAAAGATATGATAATATGAACGGTTTCCTTATAAAAAAAACGTTCGACATTCATTGACTGTGCACTCAATACTATTTCAGACTGAAATTTATAAAATCTTTTCATGAAAAGGATTTTTCAGGAAAATATGATTTCAAGAAAATATGATTCTCTATTTCCAGTACTGACGAGGCTTTCCTTCCTAACTTTTTGTTTGAAGTCGTGCTGAACGTCTCGAGTGTAGCGTTATTTTGTCTTCGCATGATATGTGTAATCACTTTTACTTCTTGCTTCTGTCGAAAGTCTTCAAATGACGTGGTTTCGTTTGTCTGGTCTTTGTGTGTGATTCTGCAGCGCCAATTCTCGATGTACGAAAAGGGAATGTCCTCGCTCAGACATACAGGTTTTATTAATTCGAAGTCATTTTAAACCATTGATCTGAGAAAGAGGTTACATGCAACTGACAATTTAATTTAATTTCTGAACAATTCTAGCGCCATGCATGAAATCCACGTGAAATCTCGATCTGATGACGTCATTTAAAACACGCGTTTGGAAGTTACCGTTTTGGTAGCGGTGTTGGGCAAAATTACACCTAGTACAGCTTATTCTATGTCCTCTTTTCTTATCTAAACTTATTTATAAATGGAACTTTGTCTCTGTGTGTGTCCGTTATTTATAGATTCCGAAACGGCTGAACCGATTTTCTTGAAAATTTACACAGTTGTACTATAAGCGTCTGCGAGTGTTCTTAGCTAGGATTTATGTCGAGGTACTCCCGATAAATATCGAAAATCGATAATCGAAAAAATCGGGTTATAGAAGGAGTGGTCCGACTTTATTCAAATTTAATACACTTATAGACAAAGACATTAGAAACGATATTCAGAAGTTTCATGGTTGCAGTTCTTACAATAGAGCAGAATATATATATATATAAGGCAAGATGTGTGTGTGTGTCTGTTTATCTGCTTGTATGTCTGTATTTCTTTCAGCCCTTTTACTTCAGTTTTTGCTTCGGGTTTGGCTCTAAGTAGGTATAATTGTAGTTCTTAGTCTCAGCCATGATACCATTTACTCAGAGAACTTATCAAAATTCAGTTTACGACGAAAAAAACTTACATCAAAATTTGAGTTACATCCATTCATTTTTCTTTCAGTCTACGGTTTCGCTGGAAACAACTATTGATTTTTAGTCTTTCGTGCCAACGTCCAAAGAGTTAGAACTCCAGGATCATAGATTAGTTTTAAAGCTTTCATTAGACCCGAGCAACGCCGGGCTATATTGCTAGTCTGCTATAATTTTTTGTCATAATTGATGTACATATCAAATTATTTCAAGTATAGCTTGATTTTTTTTATGATGGGTGCATATAATACTGGTGTATTCTATGGTATGGTGTTTGTTCAGGCGCCCCTGTTGTTCATCTCAGTGTTCTCGATAGGCTCCAAAGAAGAATCTGTTATGTAACAGGTCATGACCTGGCAGCTTGACTCCAGCCACTTTCTCACCGATGGAATGTGACTTCCCTCTGTCTCTTCTAAAAATATTTTCATGGTTTCTACTCCGACGAACTTTGATCACTGGTGCCCCCACCACAATAATTTACTCCTGCAACCGAAATGGCAACAAGGTCCCACCCATTTAGAGTTAGTTCAACCAAATGCAGTCGACAATTCTACTCCACCAGCTTTTTTTTCTCGCACTTCCCGCCTGTGGAACTCTGTTCCGTAAAGTTGCTGTTCTGACTGCTACAATCTCCAGGAATTTAAATGAAATGTCAATACCCATTTCCAATCTACTTGACTGCAGTCCTTTCTACATCACCCCCCCGTATATCTTGTTTTTTTCCTTTCTCTCTACCTTCACAACTGTCTTCACACCTGTGTTCCCATCCTTCTCTTGCCATTTCTCTAACGCTCCCTGTAACTATCTTTTCTTCACTCTCAACATGCTTAAACCTTTACTCTCTGACGTAGACCCCTGCGCATCAGTGGCGGATCCGCCTTACTTGGGGTGAAACGATAAAAAGAATTCAGGGTCGTAATAATTGCTGAAAATATGATACATTTTTTACTACATATAATGAACGGCTACCCCTATATATGCAGACATTGAGAACAACTGATACATTGCGGTATTCTTAGAAAATCTTTTATGTGCGTTGTGGGGCATTGGATATCGGCTCGGAACAAGAAATTGGGGAGCCGAGTTCGAATTCCAGCTGAATTCATTACCTTCACTTACGCGCAAATACCCTTAGGAAAGGTATTAATCCGTCTATTCCTTCCAGTTATAGGTTAAATAATAGGACAGATTGGGTTCTATAGCCTTGGCTGTCAACTAGTCTACCGTAGAAAGTAATGGTAACCTACTGCGGGATAATCTTCTGCCCAGTCAGTCATGTCTCTTTTGAGACATGATCGCCCAAGCGTGTATCACGTATGGCACTTAACTGACTGATCCTAAAACTTATTTTGCCATGTATTTACACAAGCAAATTAGTAAGGTTATGCCGTTTTACTTCTTTCATCTGTTTTACTCCTTCCTGAAGATCTCCTATTTTCCTTCCTCATCATATGTTCTTCGTGATATTACGAGTAAATCTAACAAATGGTTTGAAGGTTTGAGTTTGGTTTAACGGCATATCAACCTCTGTGGGTTATTTAATGCCAAAAAGATGTTCAATTATAGTGAGAAGGTTGATTTAGTCTGATTTTAATAAAAGAATTTTTGTTTTTATTCTTTTTTATGTTAGGTGTCTTTTAGTTTTGCATTCAAAAATGTTTTGTTTAGAATTTTTTCCTTCAAAAATATGTTATGGCAATAATTTTTCTTCAAAAATGTATATTTTTCTCCAAAAGTCTATTTTTATGTATGTATTTCTATAAAAATCTATTTTTATGCTTTCATAGTGTTTTGACCCCAGTTCGGGGGTTAACTATTTGCCCAAAGCTGGGACCCTAACAGGTGCTACCACTCCGAGTAAGAGTGGACCTGAGAACAACAGCAATTAAAAGGTGGTTCAACGCTCCTCAAAACCTTCCAATCAAAGGCTTGCTGCCGGATTCAGTTTACAGTCTTGCCTAGGACGATTAACAAATGGTGCGAAAAATATTATTAAAAATTCAAAATCGAATTTATCAAGAAACAATTTACTTACTCCAATAGAGTCTGTACACTAATAACCATGTATATCTTTCAAGTTCCGTGTAGCTGGGTACCCTGAGAATAAACCATCTGTATGGGACGCTGGCTATACTCTTCACACCTTTCATGTACACTTCTCCAATAGCCACAACAAATATCTTGACATCTTCGCGTTTCAGTATGTCGGCCTGTGACCTGGTCCACAGAAGATTGTTCGTTCTGCCGTTAGTGATGGCGATGGCCACGTTAATTACGTGCAGTCTGGCTCCATCTTTTAAAGTAAATGAGAAACGTCGGACATAGTTTAAGGCACGATTTGTGTATTCCTGTCCTTGAATATACGGGATCCTATCAATAGCCTTCAACACTTGTTGCAGATCACTGTAGGTGTTCAGATTGAAGTCATCTCTTTCCCATGTGCTGTAAGTGACAACACCGACTCTCACATGGCTTGGTGCTATACGGAAGTACTTGATGACATTCTTCACAAAGGTTTTCACTCTCTTGAAATTTTCCTTGCCAACATACGTGGATGAGTCGATGATAAACATGATGTCCATTCGTGCTGTGTCGTAACCTAGGGAAAGAGAGGAAATTATGATCCATTAAAATCATAGAAGAAAATCATTTACTTTTTAAAATTGCTTTTGAAGATTATAGATTTATTAAGTCGGGTTTGCAAGACGAAAGTTGAATTAATATTTATCAAAAAACTCTACTAACCTCTAAGCTTAATTTCTTTTCGTTCTGCAAATAGAAATATAAAATTTATTTGAAAAATCAAATGAGAAACATTTAATAAGCGCAATATACAATATGTGGAAATATATTTGAGATTATTTTAATTCTTGCACATAATTCATAACATAATTCTGCTTTCGCATCCTTTTTTTTCTTAGTTCACACGTACGTCATGCCTTACCAATATCTCATAAGGAATAGACTATTCCTTTTTAATCGGGAGGAAAAATGAAAAAGACATATCAGAGAGGCTGTCTGATTTGAGTGAGAAAAAGAAAGAATTAACAAACAAAAGAAACACGTGAAAGAAAAAAGAAAACAAAAGAAAGTAAAGAGCACGAAACGGAAGAAAAGAAAACTAAATTAAAAACGCAAAATTAAAGAAAAAAAACAAATGAAAAGAAAACAAAAAAAAGAAAGAAAACAAAAGAAAGAAAAGAATTCCAATGAAAAGAAGGAAAAAAGATATAAAAAGGAAGAAATCTAAAAAAAGAAACAAAAAAAAGAAAACAATAAAAGAAACAAAAAGTAATCAAAAGAAAGAAAAGAAAAGAAACAAAGCTAAAGAAGCAATAGAAAGAAAATAAAAGAAGCAAAAAAGAAATAAAAATAAACAAAACTAAAGAAAAGAAACAAAAAATAAAAGAAAAAATAATAAAAAAAACAAAAGAAAAGAACAAAAGAAGCAAAAAAGAAATAAAAGGAAGAAAACTAAAGAAAAGAAACAAAAAAGAAAACAATAAAATAAAGAAAAACTAATCAAAAGAAAAAAACAAAGCTAAAGAAACAAAAGAAAAAAATAAGAAGCAAAAAAGAAATAAAAAGGAACAAAATTAAAAAAGAAGCAAAAGAAAGAAAACAATAAAAGAAACAAAAAGTAATCAAAAGAAAGAAAAGAAACAAAGCTAAAGAATCAAAAGAAAGAAAACAAAAAAAGCAAAAAATAAATAAAAAAAAACACAACTAAAGAAAAGAAACAAAAGCAAACAAAACAATAAAAGAAACAAAAAGTAATCTAAAGAAACAAAAGAAAAAAAACAAAGCTAAAGGAGCAAAAGAAAAAAAGAAGCAAAAAAGACATAAAAAGGAACAAAATTAAAAAAAGAAACAAATGAAAGAAAACAATAAAAGAAACAAAAAGTAATAAAAAGAAACAAAAGAAAAAAACAAAGCTAAGGAAGCAAAAGAAAAAAAAAGAAGCAAAAAAGAAATAAAAAGAAACAAAACTAAAGAAAAGAAACAAAAGCAAGAAAACAATAAAAGAAAAAAAATGTAATCAAAAAGAAAAACAAAGCTAAAGAAGCAATAGAAAGAAAATAAAGAAGTAAAAAAGAAATAGACAGAAACGAAACAAAAGAAGTAAGAAAGAAATAAAAATGAAGAAAACTAAAGAAAAGAAACAAAAAAGAAAACAATAAAAGAAACTAAAAGTAATCCAAAGAAACAAAAAAACAAACAAAGCAAAAGAAACAAAAGAAAAAATAAGAAGCAAAAAAGGAATAAAAACGATCAAAATTAAAAAAAGAAACAAAAGAAAACAATAAAATAAACAAAAAGTAATCAAAAGAAAGAAAAGAAACAAAGCTAAAGAAGCAAAAGAAAGAAAACAAAAGAAGCAAAAAGGAAAGAAAAAGAAAGAAAACTATAGAAAAGAAACAAAACAAAAAAGAAACAAAAAGTAATTAAAAGAAACAAAAGAAAAGAAACAAAGCCAAAGAAGCAAAAGAAAGAAAAGAAAAGAGGCAAAAAAGAAATAAAAAGAAACATAACTAAAAAAAAGAAACAAAAGAAAGAAAACAGTAAAAGAAACAAAAAGTAATCAAAAGTAACAAAAGAAAAGAAACAAAGCCAAAGAGGCAAAAGAAATAAACAAAAGAAGCAAAAAAGAAATAAAAGGAAACAAAACCAAAGAAAAGAAACAAAATAAAGTTAACAATAAAATCAACAAAAAATATTAAAAAGAAATAAATGAAAAGAGAAATAACAAAAGAAAACGAAAGAAAAATTGAAAAAAAAGAGAAAAGAAAATTTGAATTTCATGAAATCTTCATGAGTAGTAATAGTTTTATTATAATGTTTCAATTTTCTCCGTAACGATTTCAGTTACATAATACGAATGTTGCAAACCATACAAATACATATTGCATTTGTATAATTTATTCATATAATATTAGAAACGGTTTTGTCTTATTTATTGAGACATTTAATGTAATTTCTCCAATCATCTAATGTTTGGAATTGAAGCAGTTACTGAGAGCAGCAATGACTATTTTAGATTTGATCATTCAAAGTTAATGTCTTTTTAATATTGAATTCGTAGCTGAAAATGCATACGTCTTCACATAGTAATAAAACGGTTGATTGTACGCCGGGAAACTTATTTCAGTTATGGAAAACATTTTACAGAGTAATGATTGCATGAAATAATATTAAAATAATTTGGGATGTCTACGCGTACTTGTTGATGATGAATAATTTCCCATACTGCAACCTCTTTCCCAGAGACGAAACGTCGCAAGCCTCATGCTACGCTATCGCTCTTTCTAATGCATGTATTCTGACGAGCTATATTCCTTGGTTTCACCAGTCCGGACTTTTGCAGCTGGAATCCGCCATACTCCCTGATACCATAAGATTCCAAGTAGGTATGTACGCCGATGACACCACAGTTTATTCTCGCCTCGACCAAAAATCTGGTGTGGGCGACAAAGCCAACCTTGCAGCCGAGCTTGGAAAGGACCTCCAATCCGTAGTGGACTGGGGTAAGAAATGGCTCGTAAATTTTAATGCTTCTAAAACGAAGCTACTATCAATTAATCATCATAGACAATCGTACCTACCTCCTATTAGCATGGACCAGGCTTGCCTCCCAGAGAGTAAAACACTACGCCTCCTTGGTCTCACACTTTCAGTGGACCTCAAGTGGAATGAATATATCGAATTCATTGCTAAATCTGCTGCTATGAAAGTCGGTTCTCTGTGCAGGGCCCGGAGGTTTTTTCCGTCTGAATCTCTCCTGCACATTTATAAATCTACCATCCGCCCGTGCATTGAATACTGTTGCCATATCTGGTCGGGTGCCCCTGCTATTTTCCTTGGGCTTCAAGACAAGGTACAGCGGAGGGTCTGTAATGTGATCGATACCGACTTAGCAGACCACCTGCAGTCTCTCTCTCACCGGCGCGACGTGGCTTCCCTGTGTCTCTTCTATAAATACTGTCACGGCTTCTGCTCCGATGAACTTAGATCACTGGTGCCCCCTAGGTTCGAATTTGCATGAGATACTAGATTAGCAACTAGATCCCACCCTTTTACAGTGAAACCGATAAAATGCAACCGCAACTTCTACTCCAACAGTTCCTTTTCTCGCACTTCCCGACTGTGGAATTCTCTTCCACATGACTGCTTCCCCGACGGCTACAATCTCCAGGAGTTTAAATGTAAGGTCAATAGACACCTCCTAACAAACTAACTTCCATTCTTTCAAACACTCTTCCCACCCACCCAACTATCTATCAGCCCCTTCTGACATTTCCTATATCTAACCACTCTTCCTATTTACCTCCCTCTATGTAGCCCCAAGCGCAATAGTGGCAGTGGAATGCCTTGCTTGGGGTGAAATGATTAAAAAAAAACACCACGTAGTCTGGGATGAACCAGCCTCATTTCCTTTGTATTTTATTTTTAAGGACAGTTTAATTCCCAAGAACTGCTGCTTCGTGAAACAGCTAACAACAGGATTTTTTCCCAAATAACTACATTTTAACCTCTTAGCGTCTACGATTAAACGTCATCTTTTCTACCTAACCCCATAAACTGCATTACCTGTTTTTCTTATTATCATAAAACATTATACAGTAACATTAACTTGAGTGGCTCTTAGACCGGGATTTGTCTTCAACAGAAACAAAAAAGCAAATTTAAACGTACCTTCCTCTCTGAACTCTAAGAGGTACTCTTCGTTTTCTGAAATTGTGAAGAAACGTCGTAATTTAAATTTAGTACGATGATTTTGGAAGCGTGACTAAAAAGGAAAATACTTTTTTACTGGAGCTAATTACGATTTTGTAGGCAAATCAGTTTAATGTGGAAGCAACGGAAAAGTTATTCGAGCGTATCTTTATGTCTTTGGTTGGATTTACATACGCGCAAATACCCTCGGGAAAGGTATTAATCTGTCGCTTTTCACTCCAGCTAAGAGTTAAATAGAAGAACAGATTGGGTTCTATAGCTTTGGTAGGCAACCAGCCTTCCACAGAAAGTAATGACAATCTACTGTAGGAAAAACTTATGCCCAGTCAGTCAGTCAAGTCACTTTCGAGACATGATCACCCAAGTGTGTATCACATATGGTATTTAACAGACTGACTATAATATTAGAGCACTAAACGAATAAACGTATATGGGGTGAAAACTATGAAATGGAAGGATTTAAAAACACTTACCCAAATATTCTAAACGTTCTTTATAACCTGTTGAAAAATAGTGGAAAGAAGATATTTAAAATCAAGAGAAAACAAAAACCAAACAACACACACACACACACACACACACACACACACACACACACTCACAGATAACTGAGGAAAAACTTAATCACCCGTAACTACCATTTATCACCCCGGTTTTGTGTCTTTGTAATAAAACCGACGTGGTAAACAAAATTAGTGGATTCGGGGCCGCTAGAGAATGGACTCGGAGCCGGCGATTCGAATGAGAAGGTCGAACTGAAATTGGACTACCGCTAGAGAATGGACTCGGAGCCGGCGATTCGAAAAAGAAAAGGTCGAACTGAAATCGGCCTTCCGCTAGAGAATGGACTCGGAGCCGGCGATTCGAATGAGAAGGTCGAACTGAAATTGGACTACCGCTAGAGAATGGACTCGGAGCCGGCGATTCGAAAAAGAAAAGGTCGAACTGAAATCGGCCTTCCGCTAGAGAATGGACTCGGAGCCGGCGATTCGAATGAGAAGGTCGAACTGAAATTGGACTACCGCTCGAGAATGGACTCGGAGCCGGCGATTCGAAAAAGAAAAGGTCGAACTGAAATCGGCCTTCCGCTAGAGAATGGACTCGGAGCCGGCGATTCGAATGAGAAGGTCGAACTGAAATTGGCCAGTTTCTAGAAAAAGAACTGGGCCCGTGATTTGAAGAGAGACGGTCGAACTGAAATCGGCGTTCATACTCCGTTCACGAGAACATTATTACTGAATATGTCATTGAAATACCAGCCAACTGTTGAGTGTCACCAGCTCTGACTTGCTTACAATTGTGTATATAATCGATACATAAAGATATATAAAAAAAACTAAACCCATGGCGTTGCAGTGTTCTACTGATTCCATTTTGTAAATATCAGCAACCGCGGATCGCGTTAATCCGGTCTTAACAATATTCTCGACCTCTCGTATGAGAGGGCTAATCTAACCAGGCAATAACGGGAAGTCCTACAGTGGCCAGTCCGAGATCAAACAACACAACGTAGACAGACTGGTTAAAGGTCAGGGAGGATTGGTCAAGGTACGCCTGGGATCGTGTTATATGACTAGTAGGTACTAAAATGAGTAACCGCTTGGAATATAACCGGTGCTGTAAGTCTCGATGTGTGGACGTTGTAACGGACTTATGGCGATATGTCGTTGTAGCACCTTTGCTCATACGATTATCGAAATTATGTAACATCGAGTCTGGTCAGTAACTAGATTACTGACCGTCTGAGAATACCAGCTGCTGTAAGCTTGGATGGGCAGGTGGTGTAATTGATAATGGCTTGAGATTGTTAACTGGAGAGCCGAGTTCCAATTCAAGTTGGGTCCGTTACATTCAGTTACGCGTAAATAACATTGAGAAAAGATATGAGTCAATCTCTTCCCCCTGAGCCATGGATTAAATATGAAGACTTGTATACTTAAATCATTATTGCCCCCCCGCCCACCGCCACACACATTAAAAATTCTTGAAAACTAAAAATATCTTCTGGCTTTAAATAACCTGCAAAGAGTTGATAAGTTGTATAAAATGAATCACGTACACACAGACACACACACACACACACACACACACACATACATATATATATAATAATAAATTATTTTTATTACTGTAAGCGTTAATGTAATGGATTCTTTATATTTGAAACAGACATCTCATTTTTACTTATCAAAAAGCGTCGATTACGTCTATCGTCCTCTGCATTCCAGAAATATTAATAAAGAACATGCCTTTTTTAATTAAGCATTATTGTATTATTATTGACATAATACACTCTATTTAATAAATAAAATGCGTACAGTTTTATATTTATGCAGATGATAGCACAATGTATAGTTACACCTCCCAAAATAAAAATGATCAGAGAGTGGCAGCCGACCTCCCTACTCACCTAGATCTAACAGTTATATTGGGGAAAACTGACTTGTAACTTTCAATACTTCAAAATTTAAGTAAGTAACTAGATCATCATCAGCAGACACTAAATTCTCAACAGTCACGATGAATAGTTCTTCTTCTTCTATGTGCCCTGTCCCTTCAGGACGTAGGCGATCATGGCTCTCCACGTCTCCCTATCCCTTGTGGCTCTTTGTATGTTTGCTTCTGTTGCTCCTCCAACCCCCGTTCCGTCATCCACCTGATCAGACCCTGCAAATATGTTATCCGCTGCCTTCCTCTGTCTCTCCTTCCTTCTATCTGACCAGTCAGTATCAGGTTCTCCAGGCTCTCTTTCCTCATTGCATGTCGCAGGAACTTCAGTTGTCTCTTCCTGATGCTCAGCATCAATTTCCTTTTTGTTGCCATTCTTTCCAACACCTCAACTTTGCTTCCCTTGCTTTGAGCGTATTTTGGGATACAAATTCACCGCAGATCTTAAGTTGTACTCATATATATATATATACGAACCAGAACTAAAAATGCCGGTAAAATGGTCGGTTCCCTGTGCAGCTTGAGTATTTCCTTGACCCTCCTTCCTTGACCCTCCTTCTATACTCTATTCTTACAAGAACTGGATCAGATTAAAAAGGGAGTAATTCTGCCATATCTAGTCTGGATCTGCCTAGTCATCAAATATTAACCTTGATAAAGAATTTTTAAAAAATAAATTCCCTCCAAGCAAGAAAATAATGCCACTAAGACGATAAGCCACTGGGAGTGAAAGAGAATGCAGAGACGGAAACCCAATCTTAAACAGAAAAAAAGGGATAAATCTCTACTCTTATTCAAAAGCATATCCTGTGAGTCAGGAAATTTTTATCCATTCTACAACAACGTCAATCAACTTTTATTTTGAGTGATGTCTGGGCTTTATATTTGGCGACCATTTAGTAAAATTATTCTATTTAAAAGATCTTTCGAAACTGTTGTGCATTTATCGAAGAATTACAAACACAACCAACCTTGAAGGTTCCAGTTTCTGTCGTAGCCTGCAAGACAATAAATAAATAAATTAGTGAATTCAGCAGATATACAAAGATAGAAAGGGGTGTAAGACAAGGATGTGTCTTTTCACCTGATCTATTCAAATTAGTAAATTACTAATGATTAGTAATATCAGATAGTAAAAGTAATCAAAAATCTTTATTAGCAGCAAACCGCCTGCATACGGACAGGTAACGAATTCAGCAGATATATAAAGATAGAAAGGGGCGTAAGACAAGTATGTGTCTTTTCACCGGATCTATTCAACTTGTACAGCGACACTATTCTGAGGACCCCAGATGTTATGCCAGGATTCGTCATCGGAAGCCACAATTTGAACAACATAAGGTTCGCAGATGATACAGTGCTGATAGCAGACACGGAAACAAAAACTACAAGATCTCCTACAGAAGGTAGCAGAAGAGAGTGAAAAGAAAGGACTACAAATAAACTGCAAGAAAATCGAATGCATGGTCATCAGCAAAAAGAACAGTTCAAAATGCCAAATACAGGTGGGGGATATTAAAATCAAGCAGATACAAAAATTTAAATATCTGGTAAGACGGAAAGTGCGATATTGAAATCCGAAGGCGAATTCACATGGCAAAGAACGAGTTCCAGAAGCTGAGTAAAGTATTAATAGACAGAAAAATTTCGCTAGAAACAAAGAAAAAAGTACTATGTTGCTATGTGATGTCAGTTCTTCAATATGGCAGTGAATGCTGGACAATATCATCGAAGATGAAGAAAAAATTTGAAGCAACTGAAATGTGGTTCTACAGAAGATTACGGGATATAAGGTGGGGGATCAGTTTCTATATGACAATCAATATATAAACTGACCCCTCACTTTGTGGTCACAGCAGTTTTTATACATTTAATTTCCTGAGATGGAAAAGTACAAGGATGCATTCCAGAAATTGAGTGAAGTATTTAGAAACAGGACAATTTCGTTTAAAAGAAAGAAAAAAGTACTGGATTGCAATATGGCGTTGAGATGCTGGTCAATATCATTGAAGATGAAGGAAAAAACTTGAAGCAACTGAAATGTGGTTCATGCTGCGTATATCATGGGTTGAGCATGTGAGCAATGATGAGGTTTTGGAAAGGATGGAAACGAAAAGAAAATTAATACTGAGCATCAGGAAAAGGCAGCTGAAGTTCCTGGGACATGCAATGAGAAAGGAGGGCTTGGAGAATCTGATACAAACAGGCAAGATAGAGGGGAAAAAAGAAATAGGCGAAAGCGCGGATAACATATTTGAAGGGCCTTAGCAGATGGGTGACAGAACGAGGGTTGCGTGGTGTAAGAGGAAAAAGCGTGCTAAGAGCCACCAGGCATAGGGAGACATGGAAAGCTATGATAGCCTACGTCCTGAAAGAACAAGGCACATAGAAGAAGAATTAAGGTATTAGGGATATAGTGTAATCGGCTAGATTTCAATTCACTTACGCACTTGGAAAAGGTATTAATTCACCTCTTCTCCCTCCAGGTTGAATAGCAGCAGAGATTGAATTCTTTAACCTTAGTTGGTAACAGGTCTACCACAGAAAGTAATGGTAACCTACTGCGGGAAAAATCTTCTGTCTAGTCAGTCATATCTCGAATGAGACTATTATGGTTTATAAAATGAAGTGTGTGCTAAAAATAGAAAAAGGTAGACACACTGACGCCAAGAATTCAAAATTTGGCGGCAAAACAAGTTAACGGTTTCTTTTGGTAGGAGTAGCAGTAAGAAGTAGGAGTGAAGGACTGTAGTTTGGTGGAGAGATTTGAAAAGAGGAAGACGCTGTCAGTTGACCACGAGAGTCCAGAAGGGATAGGCGCGTTTACTACTATGATCCCAGAGTGAAGAAAATTCAGCTAGTCTGCTCCTGTATCCACACACAAAAATTAACGGTTGTTAACTTAATGTAAGAATCTAAAATTTTAAATAAAAAATAAACGTCATTAACTCAAGTTTGTGTTATTTTCTGATTATACAAAACCAAGCAACACAACAATACATTATGACCCAAGCGTGTATCAAGTATGACTCTTAACTGACTGATATGGATAAAAGGATTCAACAGCAGGATAGACTGGCTTCTATAACCACGGTTGGCAACCGGTCTACCGCAGAAAGCAATAGCAATTTACTGCGGGAAATTTTTCTGCCCAGTCAGTCATGTCTCGAATGAAACATGATCACCCAAGCGTTTACCACATATATCAATTAACTGACTGATTAAGGTATTATTATATCACGGATATAATAATACCTAGAATAGGGAATTCAAACTGGAAATATTCTTCCTTGCATAACAAGTTTATAAAGCATTACATTAATAATGAAATAATGAAACGAGACCCATAATACAGTGCTCAGTGTGAACACATGATAAATCCATTATAGCAGAATTAGATGATCAATAAGAAAAACTCACAAGCGAATGCTCAGTACATTCAACATAGCGCAGTCATGATTGTGGCTATATTATAACTTCTCATAACAGAGAATAAATCAGTGTTTCAAATACTAGAGAATATATTTCTATGTAAACAAAATTCAATATGATGATAAAACTATAATAAAAATGATAAACCCCACCTCTCTGTGTTGTAAATTATGTCTTGTCTGCTATTGTAACTATTATACTGTCCTGTGAATATTCGTTTAGCACTGGATATCGTGCTGAATAATACCGTAGCACACTTTCGTGTAGTGCTTTATCGTATTTACCTCAGCGATACAACAAAATATAAACTAACGAATGGTTAAGACATTTAAGAGAGCAAAAGTTTCTTTACCAAATTGATGAAGACATTGCCAAAATTTTACCAATAAATTTACTTACTCCAGTAGAGTCTATACACGAATATCTCTGTGTATCTTTCAAGTACAGTGTAGCTGGGTACTCTGAGAATAAACCACGTGTATGGGACGCTGGCTATACTCTTCACACCTTTCATGTACACTTCTCCGATGGCCACAACAAATATCTTGACATCTTCGCGTTTCAGTATGTCGGCCTGTGACCTGGTCCACAGAAGATTGTTCGTTCTGCCGTTAGTGATGGCGATGGCCACGTTAATTACGTGTAGTCTGGCTCCATCTTTTAAAGTAAATGAGAAACGTCGGATATAGTTTAAGGCACGATTTGTGTATTCCTGTCCTTTAATATACGGGATCCTGTCAATAGCCTTCAACACTTGTAGCAGATCACTGTAGGTGTTCAGATTGAAGTCATCTCTTTCCCCTGTGCTGTAAGTGACAACACCGACTCTCACATGGCTTGGTGCTATACGGAAGTACTTGATGACATTCTTCACAAAGCTTTTCACTCTCTTGAAGTTTTCCTTGCCAACATACGTGGATGAATCGATGATAAACATGATGTCCATTTTAGCGGTGTCATAACCTATGAGAAGAGACGTTACAATATGTTAACAATTGGTGAAGACAAGAATTTTGTATTAGAATATGCGAGGTTGGATGGTACAATCTATTATAACCATGATATCGACTTTAACGTTGTCACAACCTAGGAGTGCAGACAATATTGGTTTATAAGTAAAATCGTAGAATACAATCAGTTACCTTTAAGGTTTCTGACAATACATTTAATATTTTATACATAGGAATTTGTGAGGAATATCTGTACCTGATTAGATAAGAAAGCTGGTCGGTAGTTCTATTAAGGACAATAAAATAACTGAGAATAAAATAACATTTCTATATTTTTTCGAAAAGTGGAAGAGTCAACATTCATTTCTGCCATTAATATTTTACCCCGAGATTGAAATATTAGATTTTATCTTACACACAAATCTGCCTAACAAACACATTCCCAGAGAGCAAATCCTTAAATATGTTCTTTTGCTTTTCAACTATCTTTGTATATACAGGTATATTTTTCTCTCCTTGTTTTGTTATATATATATAACAATAAAAACTGTGAGAGGCCGTGAACGTTTAGTTTACAGTGTATTTTTATTGTCGTTGTTATTATACATATTATGATATTTTAAGTGTCCATAATGGTATTTGTGACGCTACACGTGTTTCGAATCTAAGATTGACACTCTTCCGGAGAATAAATAAGTGGCTTTACATATCGAGTTCCTTTTGTTTCTGACGGCGAATTTCTTGTTTATATATAGGGAAGTAGAAAATTAAAATAGAAATAAATAATAAATAATAAAGAATAAAGAAACAAATCAAATCAGTGAAGTAAAAAATAAAATAAAAAATAAAGTAAATCCAATAAATCAAATGAATCAAATAAATTAAATATTGGCGTGTTGAATAGTCTGTGTTTTCTCACATCAGCACGTGCATAAACGAATAAACCAAGAAATAAATGAATGATTAAATGAATGAATCAAGTGCTTATCCCAATTTGAAATGATTTTGGTCTGGGATCCCTCTTTAGTACTTAAAAATTATCTTCTAGGCGCCTTTGTTTATTTATATGTTTTTTCATCTGTCAGTTGGTTGCTTTTATTGCTTCGACGGTGTGTGTGTGTGTGTGTTTGTGTGTGTATGTGTGTTTGTGTGTCTGTGTGTGTTTCTGTGTGTGTGTCTATGTGAGCGTGTGTGTAAGCGCTTCTCATTTTGTCTGTATGTTTTAGAATTATTTTAGAATTATTTTTTATGGGTTATCTGGTTCTTTTTTATTGTTTGGGGTTATCATTTGAATTTGGTTTGTATGTATGTGTGTGTGCTTATGTGTGTGTATGTATGTGTGTGTCTGTGTTTTTGGATGTGTGTGTGTTTTTCTGGTTCTTTGTTATTGTCATTTGAATATGTGTGTATATGTTTGTGCATGTATGTGTGTGTCTGTATATTTTTCGGTGTGTATTTTTTCATCATGTCGAAGGCTTGCATTTTTTTATGAATCTTTCTTCCTGCATTATTAATGTTTCGTAGTCTGTATTTTGTTAAATAGGTGCAAATTTTCACTATAATAATTAAAAAGATCTAATAGTCAATTAATAATGCTGATCCCAATTTAATCAAATATTAATACTAATATCCCCCAAAGTTATTTTTAAGTCTGCGCACATTCTCCAAATTAGAAGTTGCTTTATTCTGATTGCTCCACACTGTCTATACAGCAATGCCTCCCTGATTAAAGGGGTTTTGCTTTTTTTAACTTTTAAAACCCTTCAACTTGAAATAAACCTCATCACTTGGTAAGACACAAGAAATGTCAAAACAAAATAGCTACTTTTGTAGTGATATTATAACATATTCATGTTATAATTTCTGAATATATATATATATATATATATATATATATATATATAGCATAATGATGATTCACGTATAGTGTCTTAATATGTATAGGAAAACTACTAAAAAGTTTTAAGTTTAAAAATGTAATTTTGACAGTATTTATTTATTTCTATTATTATGTATATATATTTATATATAATAAATATATTATATATTCTATTATATATATATATATATATATATATATATATATATATAATAGAAATAAATAAATACTGTCAAAAATACATTTTTAAACTTACAACTTTTTAGTAGTTTTTCCTATATATATATATATATATATATATATATATATATATATATATATTCGTAGTAGTAGTAGTAGTAGTAGTAGTAAGAACTAATGAAATGACATTCCATAGTTGGTAGCATTTACATTTTAACAGTGCTCGATACATAGTAGAGCAATATTTGCAGTAATATTCTTATCATTTATAATAAAACATTTTTCGGCAACTTAAGAACTGTTGTGCTATATTCGGTATTTCATCAGCACCTCATCAGGTAATAAGCCTGGTGATGAGCTGATTATAGCACTGAGACAGGACAGCTGTTGTGTAGCGAAAAACTGGCTTTATTATGACTCTTCAACAATGAATTGAGTTCTTTCGGTGACCGGCGTGTGTATACACCGCTTATATATAACATTTTTTTCCTTTTTCTGATTCCATACGACTATGACTTCGGGGTTAGCGACTCCGACGAACACCAAATCGGTCGAGTTTCAATCCCGGCCAGAAGAAGGTGTATGTCTATCCACACTGATCAGCTGTGATACAGCGAAACAGGCTTGGATGTGGATGACTAATATATATTTGTAACCATAATGGACACTTAATATATAATAACAACAACAATAAATCTACACTTGAAACAAAACTTTCACGCCCTCACACACTTTTTATTCGCTGTATATATTGTTTAATTACTTAGTTTCTGGTTATAATATGATTAGACTAGTGCACATTTGCATTAAAAAGTATTCAACTTTTGAATATTTTCCATCTGTAAACGAGTTATTACGCGGTCTAGGTTTCTACCATGAGTGGTGTTTTCAGGCGATTTGCAATAACTGCAAATAATTGTTGCAAATCACCTGAAGACACCACTCATTGTAGAAACCTAGGTCGCCTGAAGACACCACTCATGGTAGAAACCTAGTTTGCAAATAGAACATATATATATATATATATATATATCATCCTATGTCTGTGGCATGACTCGGAGTTTCGTGCACTATGCGATCATAAAATCTCATAAGAGTAAAGAAAATATATATAATTTATGGTTTCTAGAAAAACCTTCTATGAAATCATTTAAATAACCCTAATTTACTAAAAAAAAAAAAAAAGAAGTGAATTGATGACTACATGCAGACATAGAAATAAATATCTGCTCAAATACGTTGGCCCAGATTAATATAAATTTTTCTATGGAGACCTTTTTACATTATTTTTTATTATTATTTTATTTTGTTTTCCCCTAAAACAAAGCAACAATTAATCCCCGTTGGCCCATAATCACAAAACGTGTAACCTCTGACCGAAAAATATTCGACCCAGTAACTGAAATTTTAATTAATTTAACTTCTAAGGTTTTACTTTAGAATTTCATGCTTAAATTTTAGTTCAAATCAACTTATATTTTTTTTTATCATATCACCTCAAGCAAGGCGGTAACGCCACTGATGCGCAGGGGGCTATGTAAGAGAAAGAAGATTGGAAAAGAGAAAACGGGAAACCACATCCTAAACAGGGAACAAGGGATGAGCCTCTTCACCTGTTCAATAGACGTGGGTGGAGTGTGAACCGGCCGATAGTTTAGTCTATCTACTCCAATTGAAAAAAAAAAGTGTAAAAGATTGGAAAAGAGTAAAAGATTGGAAAAGAGAAAACCGGAAACCACATCCTAAACAGGGAACAAGGGATGAGCCTCTTCACCTGTTCAATAGACGTGGGTGGAGTGTGAACCGGGCGATACAATTAAAAACTTAAAAATATGTATATAACTCCCAGGAACAAAGCCAGAACCAAAAATTATATTCCCTGAACGGTCAGTTCATGATAAACACCTGAAAGTGAATTAAACTCTGAGTCGTGCGATAGACGTATAATAATATATATTAATATATACCTTATATCTCTGTTATATTACATTAAACACTAGTTTATTAACACCAGAAAAATATTAGCATTTGTGCGTCTACTTGCGTATATCTAAACTTATTTATAAATCGAACTTTGACTGTGTGCGTGTATGTGTGTGTCTGTGTGTGTGTGTGTCCGTTACCTATAGACTCCGAAACGGCTGAACCGATTTTCTTGAAAATTTACACAGTTGTACTATAAGCGTCTGCGAGTGTTCTTACCCACGTTTTGTGTCGAGTTACCCCCGATAAATATCGAAAATCGATAATCGAAAAATCGGATTATAGAAGGAGTGGTCCGATTTTAATCAAATTTGATACACAGAGACAAAGACATAAGAAACGATATTCAGAAGTTTCAAGGTTGCAGTTTTTACAATAATGCTGAAAATCGTTAATATATATATATATATATATATATATATATATATATATATATATATATAGGGCAGGATGTTTGTGTGTGTGTCTGTTTATCTGCCTGTATGTCTGTATTTTTTTTCAGACCCTTTATTTTAGGTTTTGCTTTGAGTTTGGCTCTAAGTAGGTAAAATTGTAGTTCTTAGTCTCAGCCATGATGCCATTTACTCAGAGGACTTATTTAGCCTTCAAAATTCAGTTTACGACGAAAAAAACTTATTTGATATCGATACCAGGAAATCAAAATTTGACTTACACCCATTCATTTTTCTTTCTGTCTACAGTTTCGCTTTAACTGAAAACAACTATTGCTTTTTAGTTTCTCGTGCCAACGTCCAAAGAGTCTGAGTTCCAGGACCATGGATTAGTTTTAAAGCTTTCATTACACCCGAGCAACGCCAGGCTGTACTGCTAGTTTATTGACATATTGAAACCAACTAGCATTAACTCATGTTTTCTTCTAGTGAAAGCCCCTAACGATATAAGTTAGCCGTTACAAAAAACTTAATTCAACGCAAACATATGATATCTTCTTCTAAAACCATATTCTATAAATAGTTACATAACATTAAACACTTGTTAACAATGGATTTCCTAATCCCTTTATTAATCAACAAATTAAAATGTATCTCAATAAACTGAATAATATTTCTAACAAAATTGACAATATTAATAATAATAGTGTACGTCAAAGTAAACATATCTCTATTAACTTATACTTTTGCAACCAAATGCTTAATAATTCAAACATGATAAAATAACACTCGAAAACATAATAGGTAGAAAATGTTAAACCTATTAATAATAATAAACAAATTAAGCTCATAATATACTATAAAAAATTTAAAATAATTGATCTCATAGTCTTTAATAACCACACAACTAAATCCTCTATACAAAACCAACGTAGCGTATCAATGTACATGCCTGTTCAGAGATTGTATCTTATACTAATAATAAACCCACTACATATATTGGTTTTACTACAACCACGCTGTCCCGTAGACTGATTTGTCATTTTTTGAGTATATTTCTATTAAACAACATTTCTTAGAAAACATGTCCAGACAGATTTTAGTTGATAACACAATAATACTTACACATACACACATTAAAAAGAACATTCAGATATTAGAAGCCACCTACATTAAATCAGAGCAAGCCACACTCAATAAAATCACATTTCAAACTAGTCACAACACATTACATTGCTTTTAAATGTATTGTTTTGTTGCTAACATTTCGGTCTCTCACATAGTATGACGTCATAGATCAGCATTACTAATTTACGACCTGTGTCTGCTATTCGATGACCGTTATCGTCGCGTAGTAATGTTTTCAGTCAACACAAGAGAATATCATCTTCGATGGTGAATACCTTTATGTTAATGTCCTTACTATCACTCTGAGGATGGCTCGTTTAAGCCGAAAGCCTAGGACCAGCGTAATAAAAAATATTTATATGTTTGACAGTTTTTGTCTTTATTTTCACCTGAAATCACCTGAGATTAAAGCTAAAATACGATGTTTAGAACGGTTCATGATTAAACATAATAGACATTCATTGTCTATATTTAACAGTATATGTTTAAATCCTACGTTACTAAGTTAGAAAAATATACTCACCTCGCAATTTTATTTCTGAAAGTTCTGTAAGGAAAAAAATAATGCCTTGTTAAATACTTTATAGAAGGACGAAAAATTCAGAATTAAACATTTGAAATATTGTTTAGTTCATAAACAAATGGAAGTGAACTGTTGATGATTAGTGTAACAACCAACATTAATAGAGTAAGACATAAATATATCCGTTGTTTTAACGGTAATTGTTTAGATGATGAATTTTAACTGAATTAAAATTGAGCTAATTGGTGATGGATCAAAAGAGAGAGTGCCTGGATTCCAAATTGTTAGCTAAAATTCCCCGAAATTCTGCGTCTAAATTAATGTTTCCGACGAGCTCATGTGCGGTTCGCCTCTAAATGGAAAGTGGCTCTGACTGTCGCCAATCGGAAGAATTTGCAAGGTTTCGTACCGGGCCTAAACGTAATTTTCCAGTGTCTGAAAGCGCTTATCGAGGGTGGGCCGGAGGCTGATCATCTGTGGTCGGGTCGGCGCGGTGAGGGGGGGTATGATGTTGAAAGACCCGAAACCCCCTCGTGATCCTCGCGATGACATCACTGACGACACCCCCTAGCGCCCCCATTACGGTGCGTATGTTTGAAAGGAAAAGTGATGTGAATATCATTCAATGTTGTTAGATGATAATTCAGTACTTCTCGCTTCGTTTACGGAAAGCCGATCGAATTTAACAACTAAGTTTTTGTTTCATTTTACATATTACATTTATTTGAAAAATTCATTTGGATTAAGTACAGGAATCATAAAAATAACCTCAAATAGCCGTTCATTTTGACTTATATATACTCTTTACTTTTTACACAGGACAGAAAGTTTAACAACGTGGTCTATATTTCCTTTTCAATTTTATTCAAATTAGATGTATATATGTATTTAACCACATGTATTTTTTAATTTAGTGACGAAGCTAAAATTATTTTTTATAAAATCTAAAAAATAACTTTATTTATTATCAAAGAATACTCAAAACGTTCAGCCAAATTTTTATAATTATTTGATTTTTCAGCGCTTATAAATAAAAAGGTTTATATAAATATATTTACTTTCCTAATTTTTTTGAACGATTTTAAATTTATACATATTTGTAGATTTATAAACGGAATTTATAAACGGAATTTTTTAGACGAATTTTTATCCTCATATTTTTTTTTAGAAACGACTTAGAATTATATATATTTGTAGATATTTATTTATTTTTAAACGAATCGTGATTAATTCTTAGTCGAAGGTTTTTTTAAATAATAGCTATGTGACAATTAAATTGCTTAATATATTTTAGGACGAGTTCATATTCGGTTCGCCACTTGATGTAAATTGGCTCTGTCTGTTACCAATCGAAAGCGTTTGTAAGAATTCGTACAGGGCCCAAACATTATAATTTTTTCCAGTGTCTGAAAGCGTTTATTAAGGGTGGACCAGAGACTGATAATCTCTGGTCGGGTCGGCGCGGTGAGGGGGCTATGATGTTGAGAAACCCGAAATCCCCGAGTGATCCACGCAAAGACATCACTGACGACACCCTCTAGTGCCCCCATTACGGTGCGTGTATTTAAAAAAATCGCCAAAAAATCAGTCGAACATTTTTTCTTCTCGTTCACATTTATTTGGCGGAATTCTCTTTTCGTGGTCATTTTTTAGCATGAAACCGGTGAAACGTCGTAAATATGGCAACAAAAGATGAGAACAACAGTCTAAACAATTAAATTAGTGTAAATAATTACAATACCTTGTCAGAAATATAGACAGATCATAAAGAAAACCAAGACGTTCAACGGTCGGAACGTTGTGAATGTGGAAACAAAGATGAAGACAACAGTTCAAACACTCTGCATAGTGTAAATACTTCAAATACTTCATCTCAGAAATATATTCAAATCCTGACAAAGGCCGAGGCGTACAACGGTCGAAACGTCGTGAATATGGCAACAAAGATGAAGACAATAATCCGGACAATGTAAATAGTGTAAATAGTTACGGCACTGTGCTGGTTTTGGGAAATGCAAGAGATTTCTGGTATTTAACATTGCAGTTATCCAATACTGCCCTTCGTCAATTAACATCGGCCAGTGTGTAGAAGCGTTAAAGACCCTCGTCGACTTTCAATTCTTTTCTGCGATGTCTGAGAGAAAATCCGTTTCTCCGCTCTCGAGTGGGGGCTTATATATCTGTGTTTCGGCTTTTTCACATTCGTGCATTTTAAATGCAGTTGTGCCGATCCCAAGGCGACCAAGACGCTATAATTCAACCCTGCAACTGGCTTCCTTGAACAACAAAGTCTATCCTGACAAAAAATGGGATGTGACACTTTAAATTGAATTGCCGCATTTAATCCAAAATTTGAAAATATTTTGCTTTTTCCTGAATAAACAGGGACATAACATTCTCCTTAAAACTTCTTTGTAAACCACTGTTCAGTTCATACTATTCTCCGTATCCTTCTGTAGGCCCTCAGTTCTGCTGTATCAAATCACTTCATCTTTGAAGTTACATTTTCAAACAAACGAGAGCTGATATTACATAACAATTTAGTATTATTTTCTTTATTTCTTAAAAAAATCCTAGGCTTACGTCCATATCACATTGAATACACCGGTTCTCGCTCGATCGCCGAATTTAAGCAACGTTGACCCTGGTCAGTACTTAGATGGGTGACCGCTTGGGAATACGACGTGCAGTAAGCGTTTAGTGACGGATGTGCTTTGTGGTGTAGTGGATATTCACTCGGAAAGAGAAATCGGTGAGACGAGTTCGAATTCCAGTTGAATACCCTGCATAAACTTAAGCACTGGTACCCTTGGGAAAGGTATTAATCCGTCTCTTCCCTCCAGTTATGGGTTAAATAACAGGGTAGGACTTGGCGACCCTGCCTTTAAAAATCAAATATCAATGAATCTTGATACTCGAAAAGAAAAAAGTATTACTAGACACAAAAACAACAAATTGTTGAAAGAAAAAGGTATTACCAGCAATAAATTGTTGAAAGAAAAAGGTATTACCGGAAATAAATTGTTGAAAGAAAAATGTATTACCGGCAATAAATTGTTGAAAATAAAAAGGTATTACCAGCAATAAATAAATAAAAAAAATTAGTTAGCAATAAATGACCCGCCGAGGTTGATATGCCATAAAACAAAACAACCAACCAACCAATAAAAAATCCTTCTGTAAGGTATTTTTCGCTATTTGCAAAGAATTAAGTTACCAATATCATTGTTATTTACTTTATAGAAATCTAAATGCCGGATTCTACGTACCTTCCACTCTGTATTCTTTGATGACTTGCTGACTTTCTGCAAGAAAAAAAATGAAAGAAGACGCTGTTGTAATTTGAACTCATGGTGCGATTTTGTCCTAAACATCAAGGAACTATAATGCTATTTGGCTAAGTTAAAAGAATCAAACGACGATTTCATTGACAACAAAAGTGACAAAGAATGAAAAAGAAAATATCGAGTAAATGCTCAAAATTCTAATCTTACAAATCGAAATAATTTTGAAAAAAACTGAATTTAAAACCGAACGAAATTAAAATAATTACCTAAAAATTGCAAGCGTTCTTGATAACCTGTTGACAAAAATAAAACAGACAACATTAGAATTGAATAATCAGGATAAACTGAAGGGTATGTAAAATGTAATAAAACATTGCTTGAATAAAGTGTAGCGGAAAGACTTGTATAAAAGCGCTTATCATTTGACATTAATTATTTTTCATGTGAATGACTACAAAATGGGACGATGAAGAATGATTACTGGTAAATTATTAGTTTTGTTCCCCGAAGGCCTTTACCCCGTCAAATCTTTCCTAAACTTCCTTAATTACATGCAAATGTATATGCTGAACTCAAATCGATAATTGTTTATTGAAGAAACCTACCTTCTTTCCTGTTATCGATCAGAATAAAATCGGACTATATCTCACCCCTTACCACCGTTCTCATATCTGATTCACCGCTGAATGACTTGACGCGTAGGATACTTATTTCGGCCTGTTTACTTCCTTTGAGCAGATACTCCGCGATTTGTTTGGTTTCCAAACTCAATTTCCGCGTATTAATTGCAAATATGAAGTAAATAAATCGAAAAATTGGCAAACTACACGCGAAGTCATTCTGCAGTGAATAACATTTTTTGAAGCGCGGTTACGGGGTGAGATAAACAGCGAAAAGAAGTTCGATATTTTTCTGGTTGCAAACTTGAAAAAGGTAGGTTTCGTCAATAAACAATTATCGATTTGAGTTCAGCATTTACTTTTGCACGGAATTAAGAATGTTTTGGAAAGATTTGAAGGGATAAAATCCTCCGGGGAACAAAACAAAAATATAACTGATTACTTATTGAAGAAAAAACTACTAAAAATAACAAACCTTCCAAATTCCACTTCCTGTCATAGCCTGCAAAAAATAAAAATAGAATAAAATAAAAAAAATTCTGGATGAACAACAGCAAAATTTAAATGTCTTTGTTTGAGATGTAAACAATTAAAATATTGAATGAAATAATCAAAAGATTTCAATTCATACAAGATATGCAGTCATTAGAAAATAAAAAAAATAATAAGTAACACAAATTCTACTCCATTAGTTTCTTTTCTCGCACTTCCCGCCTGTGAAATTCCCTTCCGTTTACTTGCTTCCTCAGTAGCTACAATCTCCAAGAATTTAAATGTAAAGTCAATAGTCATCACTTATCTCACTAATTTGCATCCTCTCTCTCATGTTCTCATCTCATATCTTCAGTATTCTCATCCCTCTCTTACTCGCTTCCTGACACCTCCATCTCATAACTACCCTCCTGTGTAACCCCCTGCACAACAGTGGCAGTGGCCTTGCTTGAGGCAATACAATTCTAAAAAAAAAAGTCAATGTCGGATATTCCATATTTTGATTGCTTAATAAATCCAAATTGACACACAACTATACGTTTTCAGAAGCCAACGAAAACATGTTTTTCATTTTTGAATTGACCGATAATAAATCGTCTTTTATTCGATAATCGATTTTATGATTTTGTCATATGCGGACATCGTAGGGAGCAAATTGGATACGCAGTCGTATATATTGACTAATTAGAAAACAGGAAAAACACGATCTTTTTTCTTGGTCGCGAAATGTTCATTTACGCGTGATTTTGCCTTTTTTCTTCAGAAGCCGTTCCCGGGACGTAAGTCTCGGCTAAATGTATTTTTTTTACTCACTCACATTTTACACACTCTTTTGTGCTGCGTTCTATCTTTCTCTTACTTTTTCATGCAACGGACGAAGAGCTGCACCTGTTTATACATTCAAAGAAACAGACGAAAATTTTTCCACTCTCTCTTTCACCCTTTCTTCCTCAAATGGCCAGCAGCAACCAATGAAAGAGAGGAACAAACTCAACATACAGATGCCTATTCGTGCACACATACAGAAACAAATCACCATAAGACATTTCTTCATAAAAACAAACTTTCCAATGAACATTTCATTGGAAAGTTTGTTTTTATGAAGAAATGTCTTATCTGCTTGACGAAAACTTAGCCTAATTCCCCGTATTTAATAAATCAGAAGGCCTAATAGAATAAATCGGTTGTTTGCAGAGAAATGAAAGATAAAAATCTCATTTTTATGATGAAAAGATTATTTATTATTATTTATCCAAATTATTTTTAAACAAGATAATTTTGATCAATAATAATAAATAATATTTTTATCATAAAATAAAGCAAGATTTTTCAGTAAAAGGAAAAAAAAACTTTTTAAATTGCCCATGAAAAATTTTAACAATAAACAAAAAAAATCTTACTCCAGTAGAGTCTGTATACCAGTGACCATACGTATCTTTCAAGTTCGATGTAGCGGGGTACTCTGACAACAAACCAAGAGTATGGGAAGCTGGCTATACTATCCACACCTTCCATGTAGACTTTTCCGATGGCTACAACAAATACCTTGACGTCTTTGCGTTTCAGTAAGTGGCCTTGTGACCTGGTCCAAAGAAGGTTGTTCGTTCTGCCGTTAGTGATGGCGATAGCCACGTTAACTACGTGCAGTCTGGCTCCATCTTTCAAAGTAAATGAGAAACGTCGGACATAGTTTAAGGCACGATTTGTGTATTCCTGTCCTTTAATATACGGGATCCTGTCAATAGCCTTCAACACTTGTTGCAGATCACTGTAGGTGTTCAGATTGAAGTCATCTCTTTCCCATGTGCTGTAAGTGACAACACCGACTCTCACATGGCTTGGTGCTATACGGAAGTACTTGATGACATTCTTCACAAAGCTTTTCACTCTCTTGAAGTTTTCCTTGCCAACATAAGTGGATGAGTCGATGATAAACATGATGTCCATTTTGGCGGTGTTATAACCTATGAGAAGAGACGATGTTACAATATGTTAACAACTGGTGAAGACAAAGTGTTTCCATTAGAATATACGAGAACGTTCGATGATAAAATCCATTATGAACATCATCTCTATTTTAGAAGTATCATGACTTAGGAGAAAAGAGGCATTTACAATACATTAATATTGTCCAAAACAAGGAATTTCATTTATCTTATGCAAGAAGATTTTCTGATGCGGCTGGTAGAACATTTCACACAAAAGATTACGAATCTATTAAATCGGATGCAATGACTATCAGGAAAGTCTACTTACCTCGCAGTTTAATTTCTTCCAGTTCTGCAAATGGAAAATAAAAGAAGAAATAAAATTCAGATGAACGATATTTGATTGATGTACAAAAATTTTAAATTTTTTTGAAGAGTATCAGATTGTTAATTTGGAAACGAAAAGTCAGAAATAAAAAATGCAGGTTTTTGGAGTTAAGCATAATTAACCAAATATTAACTCAATTTTCCCATGAATATTTGTAATGAACCTAAGAAGAATCTGATAATTCCAACTGCGTATAGCATCATTTCTTCGTGAGGTAATATAAAAATGGCATTAGAATGGAATCAGCATAAACCTTATTGATATTACATACACATAGATGTAACGTTATATTTACCTTCGGCCCGATATTCTTCGATAATTTCTTCATTTGCTGAAAGGAAAAATAAGAAAATCACTTTTGCACTCGTTATCTAAACTTATTTATAAATGGAACTTTGTCTCTGTGTGTGTGTGTGTGTGTGTGTGTGTGTGTGTGTGTCCGTTACCTATAGACTCCTAAACGGCTGAACCGATTTTCTTGAAAATTTACACAGTTGTACTATAAGCGTCTGCGAGTCTTTTTAGCTAGGTTTTGTGTCGAGGTACCCCCGATAAATATTGAAAATCAATAATCGAAAAAATCAGATTACAGAAGGAGTGGTCCGATTTTAATCAAATTTAATACACTCATAGACAAAGACATAAGAAACGATATTCAGAAGTTTCAAGGTTGCAGTTCTTACAATAGTGCAGAAAATCGATAATATTTATAAATAAAAGGCAAGATGTTTGTGTGTGTGTCTGTTTATCTGTCTGTATGTCACTTATACAAATCCACAATTTTTATCCGATTCTCACCAAACTTCACACAAATATACTTTAGGCTGAGTCTGAGCTCCAAGACCATGGATTAGTTTTAAAGCTTTCATTACACCCGAGCAACGCCGGGCTATACTGCTAGTTTATGATATTGGCAGTAATGAAAACGGAAATGCATTTTTCTTCACTTGATTTGATGTAAGGTTATAAGTAATTATTAAATAAGATAGTTCATCATGATATTAAATTAGGTACCTTCACCCATTAACCCCAAAACGGCATAGCATGATGTTAAAAGGGGATAGATTTTAATAAAATCAAAGTTTTATTATCAAAATATCTATGTTATCATTAAGAGAAAACATCAAATGTAGTTGTCATTATTTTTCACATTTTGTAATCCTTTCTAACTCGTTCAAAATTTTGGTTAATATTTTGTTTTCCGTCAGTGATTCACGACATGGAAAACGTAATATTTCAATATTTTGTATAATCACTACCAAGGAAAACGTAATATTTTGCAATTCGTTTTTTGATGTTGAAAGACACATTAAATTTGAAATCATTGCAAAAATCAATAAATTTTCGGATTTTAATGAAACATTCAGGACTTATTCACAAATGAATAGAGTTATTTACGCATTTATTATTTTTTGAAAACCTTGAAAAATATTTTTTCATCTGTCAACACCTCTAATGAATTGTATGAAACTTCTAGAAAATCAATATGTATCCCAATTTATTTTTTACTTAAATGCAGGATTTCTTGGAAAATATAAACCATGTATTTTTTATTTGATTAGGAGACTATTTTCTTGAAAATCTGCTCCGAATAGCAAAAAGAAAAATGCATCAAAACGGTGCTATTTTTAATGTAGATAAACTCTTAATTGATTTGAATAAAAATTAATTTTGGAATATTTATTCTGAAAAAATTGGTGCACAATGATTTTTTATAAAAATTGTTTTCATTTTTTCCTTTCTTCCTTTTTCCTTTCTTCCTTCTTCCTTTCTCCCTTCTTCCTTTTTCCTTTCTTCCTTTTTCTTTTATTCCTTCTTCCTTTCTCCTTTCTTCCTTTCTCTTTTCTTCCTTTCTCTTTTCTTCCTTTTTCCTTTGCTTCTTATGATGAATTATAACGTTTCAAACATCTTTTAAATTACTTCCAGTCACTCAGCGTCGTCGGTTATTAAATTTATTAAGTAAAGTCTATATTTACAAATCGAAAATTGAAAAGCTTAATACAAGTCATTTAGAATTAAGATGTTTAAAATAATATTAATAAGTTATGTTAAACGGCGCATTTTATTTTACGATGGAAATTATAAGAGACTTGTCATTAAAAGATCACGTTTTTCAATGGTTGTTCCGCTTACGAAACGTTCACTCAAATTATGTCATTTTTGGTCACCATACTTCCAGAAGTGTAAACTGATTGTTAAGAGAAGCTGTTATTGCCTCGTTGAAAGGCCGACGATTCGGAACTTTCTGATTATGAAATACATTTATTCGAAAGTTCACGCTATGAAAAAGTAATATTTGTTTAAAATTAGATTAATTTAACTTTAAATTTTACCCGTGTATTGAATACTGCAGCCATATCTGGTCGGGTGCTTCGGCTATTCACCTCGTGGTTCACGACAAAATCCAACAGAGAATTTGTAATGTGATCGATACCGACTTGGCAGCTTGGCTGCAGTCGCTCGCTTATCGGCATGATGTGGCTTCGTTGTGCATCTTTTTCAAATACTTTCACGGCTTCTGCTTCAATGAACTTAGCTCACTGATGCCCTCTGTGTATGAATTTACACAAGCTACTAGACTAGCAACAAAGTCCACCCTTTTACAGTGAAACCGATAAAATGTAACCGCAATTTCTACTCTAATAGCTTCTTTTATCGCACTTCCCGCCTGTGGAATTCCCTTCCGGATATTTGCTTCCCCGACAGCTACAATCTCCAGGAATTTAAATAAAAGGCCAATAGTCATTGCTATCTCACTACCTAGCATCCTTTCTCTCAAGCTCTTTCCTTCACCCACTCCACCCCATTACACCGGTGTTCTCATCCGTTTATTACTCTCCCCCTGACACCCCTATAACCTACCGCTCTTTCTCATCACTTTCCCCTAAGTAACACCCTGCGCAACAGTGGTTGTAAAACTGCCTTGCCTGATGTGAAATGATTTTAAGAAAAATTATAAAAACATAACGAGTCACAGATGTATATTTTATTTTTGAAAAGATGTATATTTTATTTTTGAAAGATTTTTAAAACAGAGAATTAACTTTTCTTTACAGATATATCGATCGCTCAAAATGGCCGAAAAATTGAAATTTTTAAAAATTTCAAATACTTAAAATCTGATAAATATAATTTTTGTTAAAAATTCACCAGATTATTTTTCCTAGGAATAGTAATTATAATTATTTAACTTTCAATTAAAACTAAAATAAAAAAACTTCATGATAATGTTTTTAATTTTAAAAACTACAATTAAAAATTTACATATATTTTCTAATTTTGCATCACGACTGTGGGAAACTTATTAGATGTCGTTATCAATAACATGTAAGATACAGAAGGAATAAATGTGAGAAATAGACAATACAATTTCTACACTGACCTAGATACCGCAAACGTTCTTTATAACCTGGTAAGAAAGAAAAGAAAAGAAGATATTTAGAATGAAGGGAATATCGTAAATTCAGATATTTACGGGATTATCTGATTTATATAAAAACATATATGTTACAAATAAATACACATTTAATAAGTAACGGAAGAGATTTGAGATATAGAAAGAAATTCAATATAAAAAAGTCTGCAGAGAAGAGACAGACGCTTCTCGCAGTAGATATGTTTTTGTTGTATAAGAATTTGATTTGATTATTGTAAAGTCGTTCTATTTATTTATTAATGCGATTTTAGTAGAATCAATTTGAATAATTAAACTGATCGATGTTGCACAAATATTAATTAATTATTTTTTTTATTTAGAAGTTTGTAAAAATGAGTTTAAAATTTATTTGACAGTTTCGAACATGACCAACCTTGTAGATTCCAGTTTCTGTCAAAACCTGTAATAATAAACAAATTCGACATCATTAATAGGAGGGTCAGATGGCCTTGGAAATTTTAAACTGAAATGAATTAGGATGCAGGATATATAAGGAATATTTAATGTTTTTTCTATCAGAGATGGAAAACATTCCTGATTATATGGAGTAAATACTAGAATTTAAATTCATAACTGAGAAAATGCGAAGCAGTTCTATTCGGTTTGTTAGGATGATGGGATATTATTTCTGTCTGCCTTACATTTTGAATATGAAAAATCATGATTACAACGAAAAGCCTTCAATGCTAAAACAATGCTAAACCACAGTTAAATAAATTGACAAGGAAATGCACCTAAAACGAATTTAGCAATAAACAATTTACTTACTCCAATAGAGTCTATAAACAAATATCTCAGTGAATCTTTCAAGTTCAATGTAACTGGGTACTCTGAGAATAAACCATCTGTATGGGACGCTGGCTATACTCTTCACACCTTTCATGTACACTTCCCCGATGGCCACAACAAATATCTTGACATCTTCGCGTTTCAGTATGTCGGCCTGTGACCTGGTCCACAGAAGGTTGTTCGTTCTGCCGTTAGTGATGGCGATGGCCACGTTAATCACATGCAGTCTGGCTCCATCTTTCAAAGTAAATGAGAAACGTCGGACATAGTTTAAGGCACGATTTGTGTATTCCTGTCCTTTAATATACGGGATCCTGTCAATAGCCTTCAACACTTGTTGCAGATCACTGTAGGTGTTCAGATTGAAGTCATCTCTTTCCCATGTGCTGTAAGTGACAACACCGACTCTCACATGGCTTGGTGCTATACGGAAGTACTTGATGACATTCTTCACAAAGCTTTTCACTCTCTTGAAGTTTTCCTTGCCAACATACGTGGATGAGTCGATGATAAACATGATGTCCATTCGTGCTGTGTCGTAACCTAGGGAAAGAGAGGAAATTATGATCCATTAAAATCATAGAAGAAAATCATTTGCTTTTTAAAATTGCTTTTGAAGATTATAGATTTATTAAGTCGGGTTTGCAAGACGAAACTTGAATTAATATTTATCAAAAAACTCTACTAACCTCTAAGCTTAATTTCTTTTCGTTCTGCAAATAGAAATATAAAATTTATTTGAAAAATCAAATGAGAAACATTTAATAAGCGCAATATACAATATGTGGAAATATATTTGAGATTATTTTAATTCTTGCACATAATTCATAACATAATTCTGCTTTCGCATCCTTTTTTTTCTTAGTTCACACGTACGTCATGCCTTACCAATATCTCATAAGGAATAGACTATTCCTTTTTAATCGGGAGGAAAAATGAAAAAGACATATCAGAGAGGCTGTCTGATTTGAGTGAGAAAAAGAAAGAATTAACAAACAAAAGAAACAAGTGAAAGAAAAAAGAAAACAAAAGAAAGTAAAGAGCACGAAACGGAAGAAAAGAAAACTAAATTAAAAACGCAAAACTAAAGAAAAAAAAACAAATGAAAAGAAAACAAAAAAAGAAAGAAAACAAAAGAAAGAAAAGAATTCCAATGAAAAGAAGGAAAAAAGATATAAAAAGGAAGAAAACTAAAAAAAAAGAAACAAAAAAAAAGAAAACAATAAAAGAAACAAAAAGTAATCAAAAGAAAGAAAAGAAAAGAAACAAAGCTAAAGAAGCAATAGAAAGAAAATAAAAGAAGCAAAAAAGAAATAAAAAGAAACGAAACTAAAGAAAAGAAACAAAAAATAAAAGAAAAAATAATAAAAAAAACAAAAGAAAAGAAAAATGAAGCAAAAAAGAAATAAAAAGGAAGAAAAATAAAGAAAAGAAACAAAAAAGTAAACAATAAAATAAACAAAAACTAATCTAAAGAAAAAAAAAAGCTAAAGAAACAAAAGAAAAAAATAAGAAGCAAAAAAGAAAAAAAGGAACAAAATTAAAAAAGAAACAAAAGAAAGAAAACAATAAAAGAAACAAAAAGTAATCCACAGAGAGAGAAAAGAAACAAAGCTAAAGAAGCAAAAGAAAGAAAACAAAAACGCAAAAAGGAAATAAAAAGAAACACAACTAAAGGAAAGAAACAAAAGCAAGAAAAAATTAAGGAAACAAAAAGTAATCTAAAGAAACAAAAGAAAAGAAACAAAGCTAAAGAAGCAAAAGAAAAAAAGAAGTAAAAAAGAAATAAAATGAAACAAAACTAAAGAAAAGAAACAAAAGCAAGAAAACAATAAAAGAAACAAAAAGTAATCTAAAGAAACAAAAGAAAAAATACAAAGCTAACGAAGCAAAAGAAAAAAAGAAGCAAAAAAGACATAAAAAGAAACACAATTAAAAAGAAACAAATGAAAGAAAACAATAAAAGAAACAAAAAGTAATAAAAAGAATCAAAAGAAAAAAAACAAAGCAACGGAAACAAAAGAAAAAACAAAAGAAGAAAAAAAGAAATAAAAAGAAACAAAACTAAAGAAAAGAAACAAAAGCAAGAAAACAATAAAAGAAACTAAAAGTAATCCAAAGAAACAAAAAAACAAACAAAGGTAAAAAAACAAAAGAAAAAATAAGAAGCAAAAAAGGAATAAAAACGATCAAAATTAAAAAAGAAACAAAAGAAAACAATAAAAGAAACAAAAAGTAATCAAAAGAAAGAAAAGAAACAAAGCTAAAGAAGCAAAATAAAGAAAACAAAAGAAGCAAAAAATAAATAAAAAGAAACAAAACTAAAGAAAAGAAACAAAACAATAAAAGAAACAAAAAGTAATTAAAAGAAAAAAGCCAGAGAAGTAAAAGAAAGAAAAGAAAAGAAGCCAAACAGAAATAAAAAGAAACAAAACTAAAGAAAAGAAACAAAAGAAGGAAAACAGTAAAAGAAACAAAAAGTAATCAAAAGTAACAAAAGAAAAGAAACAAAGCCAAAGAGGCAAAAGAAATAAACAAAAGAAGCAAAAAAGAAATAAAAGGAAATAAAACCAAAGAAAAGAAACAAAATAAAGTTAACAATGAAATAAACAAAAAATATTAAAAAGAAACAAATGAAAAGAAAAATAACAAGAGAAAACGAAAGAAAAATTGAAAAAAAAGAAAAGAAAATTTGAATTTCATGAAATCTTCATGAGTAGTAATAGTTTTATTATAATGTTTCAATTTTCTCCGTAACGATTTCAGTTACATAATACGAATGTTGCAAACCATACAAATACATATTGCATTTGTATAATTTATTCATATAATATTAAAAACGGTTTTGTCTTATTTATTGAGACATTTAATCTAATTTCTCCAATCATTTAATGTTTGGAATTGAAGCAGTTACTGAGAGCAGCAATGACTATTTTAGATTTGATCATTCAAAGTTAATGTCTTTTTAATATTGAATTCGTAGCTGAAAATGCATACGTCTTCACATAGTAATAAAACGGTTGATAGTACGCCGGGAAACTTATTTCAGTTATGGAAAACATTTTACAGAGTAATGATTGCATGAAATAATATTAAAATAATTTGGAATGTCTACGCGTACTTGTTGATGATGAATAATTTCCCATACTGCAACCTCTTTCCCAGAGACGAAACGTCGCAAGCCTCATGCTACGCTATCGCTCTTTCTAATGCATTTATTCTGACGAGCTATATTCCTTGGTTTCACCAGTCCGGACTTTTGCAGCTGGAATCCGCCATACTCCCTGATACCATAAGATTCCAAGTAGGTATGTACGCCGATGACACCACAGTTTATTCTCGGCTCGACCAAAAATCTGGTGTGGGCGACAAAGCTAACCTTGCAGCCGAGCTTGGAAAGGACCTTCAATCCGTAGTGGACTGGGGTAAGAAATGGCTCGTAAATTTTAATGCTTCTAAAACGAAGTTACTATCAATTAATCATCATAGACAATCGCACCTACCTCCTATTAGCATGGACCAGGCTTGCCTCCCAGAGAGTAAAACACTACGCCTCCTTGGTCTCACACTTTCAGTGGACCTCAAGTGGAATGACTATATCGAATCCATTGCTAAATCTGCTGCTATGAAAGTCGGTTCTCTGTGCAGGGCCCGGAGGTTTTTTCCGTCTGAATCTATCCTGCACATATATAAATCTACCATCCGCTTGTGCATTGAATACTGTTGCCATATCTGGTCGGGTGCCCCTGCTATTCTCCTTGGGCTTCAAGACAAGGTACAGCGGAGGGTGTGTAATGTGATCGATACCGACTTAGCAGACCGCCTGCAGTCTCTGTCTCACCGGCGCGACGTGGCTTCCCTGTGTCTCTTCTATAAATACTTTCACGGATTCTGCTCCGATGAACTTAGATCACTGGTGCCCCCTAGGTTCGAATTTGCACGAGATACTAGATTAGCAACTAGATCCCACCATTTTACAGTGAAACCGATAAAATGCAACCGCAACTTCTACTCCAACAGTTTCTTTTCTCGCATTTCCCGACTGTGGAATTCTCTTCCACATGACTGCTTCCCCGACGGGTACAATCTCTAGGAGTTTAAATGTAAGGTCAATAGACACCTCCTAACAAACTAACTTCCATTCTTTCAAACACTCTTCCCACCCACCCAACTATCTATCACCCCCTTCTGACATTTCCTATATCTAACCACTCTTCCTATTTACCTCCCTCTATGTAGCCCCAGGCGCAATAGTGGCAGTGAAATGCCTTGCTTGGGGTGAAATAATTAAAAAAAAATACCACGTAGTCTGGGATGAACCTCATTATCATAAAACATTATACAGTAACACTAACTTGAGTGGCTCTTAGACCGGGATTTGTCTTCAACAGAAACAAAAAAGCAAATTTAAACGTACCTTCCTCTCTGAACTCTAAGAGGTACTCTTCGTTTTCTGAAATTGTGAAGAAACGTAGTAATTTATATTTAGTACGATGATTTTGGAAGCGTGACTTAAAAGGAAAATACTTTTTTTACTGGAGCTAATTACGATTTTGTAGGCAAATCAGTTTAATGTGGAAGCAACGGAAAAGTTATTCGAGCGTATCTTTATGTCTTTGGTTGGATTTACATACGCGCAAATACCCTCGGGAAAGGTATTAATCCGTCGCTTTTCACTCCAGCTAAGAGTTAAATAGAAGAACAGATTGGGTTCTATAGCTTTGGTAGGCAACCAGCCTTCCACAGAAAGTAATGACAATCTACTGTAGGAAAAACTTATGCCCAGTCAGTCAGTCAAGTCACTTTCGAGACATGATCACCCAAGTGTGTATCACATATGGTACTTAACAGACTGACTATAATATTAGATCACTAAACGAATAAACGTATATGGGGTGAAAACTATGAAATGGAAGGATTTAAAAACACTTACCCAAATATTCTAAACGTTCTTTATAACCTGTTGAAAAATAGTGGAAAGAAGATATTTAAAATCAAGAGAAAACAAAAACCAAACAACACACACACACACACACACACACACACACACACACACACAGATAACTGAGGAAAAACTTAATCACCCGTAACTACCCTTTACCACACCGGTTTTGTGTCTTTTTAATAAAACCGAGGTGGTAAACGAAATTAGTGGATTCGGGGCCGGTGATTTTAAATAAGACGGTCGAACTGAAATCGGCCTACTTCTAGAGAATGGACTCGGAGCCAGCGATTCGAATGAGAAGGTCGAACTGAAATCGGCCTACCGCTAGAGAATGTACTCGGAGCCGGCGATTCAAATGAGAAGGTCGAACTGAAATCGGTCTACCGCTAGAGAATGGACTCGGAGCCGGCGATTCGAATGAGAAGGTTGAACTAAAATCGGCCTACCGCTAGAGAATGGACTCGGAGCCGGCGATTCAAAAAAGAAAAGGTCGAACTGAAATCGGCCTTCCGCTAGAGAATGTACTCGGAGCCGGCGATTCGAATGAGAAGGTCGAACTGAAATCGGCCTACTGCTAGAGAATGTACTCGGAGCCGGCGATTCGAATGAGAAGGTCGAACTGAAATCGGCCTACCGCTAGAGAATGGACTCGGAGCCGGCGATTCGAATGAGAAGGTCGAACTGAAATCGGCCTACCGCTAGAGAATGTACTCGGAGCCGGCGATTCGAATGAGAAGGTCGAACTGAAATCGGTCTACCGCTAGACAATGGACTCGGAGCCGACGATTCGAATGAGAAGGTCGAACTGAAATCGGCCTTCCGCTAGAGAATGGACTCGGAGCCGGCGATTCGAATGAGAAGGTCGAACTGAAATCGGCCTACCGCTAGAGAATGGACTCGGAGCCGGCGATTCGAAAAAGAAAAGGTCGAACTGAAATCGGCCTACCGCTAGAGAATGTACTCGGAGCCGGCGATTCGAATGAAAAGGTCGAACTGAAATCGGCCTACCGATAGAGAATGGACACGGAGTCGGTGATTCGAAGGAGAAGGTCGAACTGAAATTGGCCAGTTTCTAGAAAAAGAACTGGGCCCATGATTTGAAGAGAGACGGTCGAACTGAAATCGGCGTTCATACTCCGTTCCCGAGAACATTATTACTGAATGTGTTATTGAAATACCAGCCAACTGTTGAGTGTCACCGGCTCTGACTTGCTTACAATTGTGTATATAATCGATACATAAAGATATATAAAAAGAACTAAACCCATGGCGTTGCAGTGTTCTACTGATTATATGCCATTTTCTAACTATCAGCAACCGCAGATCGCGTAAATCCGGTGCTAACAATATTCTCGACCTCTTGCATGAGAGGGCTAATCTAACCAGGCAATAACGGGAAGTCCTACAGTGGCCAGTCCGAGATCAAACAACACAACGTAGACAGACTGGTTAAAGGTCAGGGAGGATTGGTCAAGGTACGCCTGGGATCGTGTTATATGACTAGTAGGTACTAAAATGAGTAACCCCTTGGAAAATAACCGGTGCTGTAAGTCTCGATGTGTGGATGTTGTAACGGACTTATGGCGATATGTCGTTGTAGCACCTTTGCTCATACGATCATCGAAATTATGTAACATCGAGTCTGGTCAGTAACTAGATTGCTGACCGTCTGAGAATACCAGCTGCTGTAAGCTTGGATGGGCAGGTGGTGTAATTGATAATGGCTTGAGATTGTTAACTGGAGAGCCGAGTTTCAATTCAAGTTGGGTCCGTTACATTCAGTTACGCGCGAATAACATTGAGAAAAGATATGAGTCAATATGTTCCCCCTGAGCCATGGATTACCTATGAAGATTTGTATACTTAAATCATTATTCGCCCCCCCCCCCACGCCACACACATTAAAAATTCTTGAAATCTAAAAATATTTCTGGATTTAAACAACCTGCAATGGGTTGGTAAGTTGTATAAAATGAATCAAGTACACACACACACACACACACACACACACACACACACACATATATATATATATATATATATATAAATTATTTTTATTACTGTAAGCGTTAATGTAATGGATTCTTTATATTTGAAACAGACGTCTCATTTTTACTCATCAAAAAGCGTCGATTACGTCTATCGTCCTCTGCATTCGAGAAATATTAATAAAGAAGATGCCTTTTTTAATTAAGCATTATTGTATTATTATTGACATAATACACTCTATTTAATAAATAAAATGCGTACAGTTTTATATTTATGCAGATGATAGCACAATGTATAGTTACACCTCCCAAAATAAAAATGATCAGAGAGTGGCAGCCGACCTCCCTACTCACCTAGATCTAACAGTTATATTGGGGAAAACTGACTTGTAACTTTCAATACTTTAAAATTTAAGTAAGTAACTAGATCATCACCAGCAGACACTAAATTCTCAACAGTCACGATGAATAGTTCTTCTTCTTCTATGTGCCCTGTCCCTTCAGGACGTAGGCGATCATGGCTCTCCACGTCTCCCTATCCCTTGTGGCTCTTTGTATGTTTGCTTCTGTTGCTCCTGGCAACCCCCGTTCCGTCATCCACCTGATCAGACCCTGCAAATATGTTATCCGCTGCCTTCCTCTGTCTCTCCTTCCTTCTATCTGACCAGTCAGTATCAGGTTCTCCAGGCTCTCTTTCCTCATTGCATGTCCCAGGAACTTCAGTTGTCTCTTCCTGATGCTCAGCATCAATTTCCTTTTTGTTGCCATTCTTTCTAACACCTCATCTTTGCTTCCCTTGCTTTGAGCGTATTTTGGGATACAAATTCACCGCAGATCTTAAGTTGTACTCATATATACGAACCATAACTAAAAATGCTGGTAAAATGGTCGGTTCCCTGTGCAGTTTGAGTATTTCCTTGACCCTCCTTCTATACTCTATTCTTACAAGAACTGGATCAGATTAAAAAGGGAGTAATTCTGCCATATCTAGTCTGGATCTGCCTAGTCATCAAATATTAACCTTGATAAAGAATTTTTAAAAAATAAATTGCCTCCAAGCAAGAAAATAATGCCACTATGACGATAAGTCACTCGGAGTGAAAGAGAATGCAGAGACGGAAACCCAATCTTAAACAGAAAAAAAGGGATAAATCTCTACTCTTATTCAAAAGCATATCCTGTGAGTCAGGAAATTTTTATCCATTCTACAACAACGTCAATCAACTTTTATTTTGAGTCTGGGCTTTATATTTGGCGACCATTTAGTAAAATTATTCTATTTAAAAGATCTTTCGTAACTGTTGTGCATTTATCGGAGAATTACAAACATGACCAACCTTCAAGGTTCCAGTTTCTGTCGTAGCCTGCAAGACAATAAATAAATTAATTAGTGAATTCAGCAGATATACAAAGATAGAAAGGGGCGTAAGACAAGGATGTGTCTTTTCACCTGATCTATTCAAATTAGTAAATTACTAATGCTTAGTAATATCAGATAGTAAAAGTAATCAAAAATCTTTATTAGCAGCAAACCGACTGCATACGGACAGGTAACGAATTCAGCAGATATATAAAAATAGAAAGGGGCGTAAGACAAGGATGTGTCTTTTCACCGGATCTATTCAACTTGTACAGCGACACTATTCTGAGGACCCCAGATGTTATGCCAGGATTCGTCATCGGAAGCCACAATTTGAACAACATAAGGTTCGCAGATGATACAGTGCTGATAGCAGACACGGAAAAAAAAACTACAAGATCTCCTACAGAAGGTAGCAGAAGAGAGTGAAAAGAAAGGACTACAAATAAACTGCAAGAAAATCGAATGCATGGTCATCAGCAAAAAGAACAGTTCAAAATGCCAAATACAGGTGGGGGATATTAAAATCAAGCAGATACAAAAATTTAAATATCTGGTAAGACAGAAAGTGCGACATTGAAATCCGAAGGCGAATTCACATGGCAAAGAACGAGTTCCAGAAGCTGAGTAAAGTATTAAGAGACAGAAAAATTTCGCTAGAAACAAAGAAAAAAGTACTATATTGCTATGTGATGTCAGTTCTTCAATATGGCAGTGAATGCTGGACAATATCATCGAAGATGAAGAAAAAATTTGAAGCAACTGAAATGTGGTTCTACAGAAGATTACTGGATATAAAGTGGGGGATCAGTTTCTATATGACAATCAATATATAAACTGACCCCTCACTTTGTGGTCACAGCAGTTTTTATACATTTAAATTCCTGAGATCGAAAAGTACAAGGATGCATTCCAGAAATTGAGTGAAGTATTTAGATACAGGACAATTTCGTTTGAAAGAAAGAAAAAAGTACTGGATTGCAATATGGCGTTGAGATGCTGGTCAATATCATTAAAGATGAAGGAAAAAACTTGAAGCAACTGAAATGTGGTTCATGCTGCGTATATCATGGGTTGAGCATGTGAGCAATGATGAGGTTTTGGAAAGGATGGAAACAAAAAGAAAATTAATACTGAGCATCAGGAAAAGACAGCTGAAGTTCCTGGGACATGCAATGAGAAAGGAGGGCTTGGAGAATCTGATACTAACAGGCAAGATAGAGGGGAAAAAAGAAATAGGCGAAAGCGCGGATAACATATTTGAAGGGCCTTAGCAGATGTTTGACAGAACGAGGGTTGCGTGGTGTAACAGGAAAAAGCGTGCTAAGAGACACCAGGGATAAGAAGACATGAAAAGCTATGATAGCCTACGTCCTGAAAGAACAAGGCACATAGAAGAAGAATTAAGGTATTAGGGATATAGTGTAATCGGCTAGATTTCAATTCACTTACGCACTTGGAAAAGGTATTAATTCACCTCTTCTCCCTCCAGGTTGAATAGCAGCAGAGATTGAATTCTTTAGCCTTAGTTGGTAACAGGTCTACCGCAGAAAGTAATGGTAACCTACTGCGGGAAAAATCTTCTGTCTAGTCAGTCATATCTCGAATGAGACTATTATGGTTTATAGAATGGCGAGTGTGCTAAAAATAGAAAAAGGTAGACACACTGACGCCAAGAATTCAAAATTTGGTGACAAAACAAGTCAACGGTTTCTTTTGGTAGAAGTAGCAGTAAGAAGTAGGAGTGAAGGACTGTAGTTTGGTGGAGAGATTTGAAAAGAGGATGAGATTGTCAGTTGACCACGAGAGTCCAGAAGGGATAGGCGCGTTTACTACTATGATCCCAGAGTGAAGAGAATTCAGCTAGTCTGCTCCTGTATCCACACACAAAAATTAACGGTTGTTAACTTAATGTAAGAATCTAAAATTTTATATAAAAAATAAACGTCATTAACTCAAGTTTGTGTTATCTTCTGATTATACAAAACCAAGCAACACAACAATACATTATTTCCCAAGCGTGTATCAAGTATGGCTCTTAACTGACTGATATGGATAAAAGGATTCAACAGCAGGATAGACTGGCTTCTATAACCACGGTTGACAACCGGTCTACCGCAGAAAGCAATAGCAATTTACTGCGGGAAATTTTCTGCCCAGTCAGTCATGTCTCGAATGAAACATGATCACCCAAGCGTTTACCACATATATCAATTAACTGATTGATTAAGGTATTATTATATCACGGATATAATAATACCTAGAATATGGAATTCAAACTGGAAATATTCTTCCTTGCATAACAAGTTTATAAAGCATTACATTAATAATGAAATAATGAAACGAGACCCATAATACAGTGCTCAGTGTGAACACATGATAAATCCATTATAGCAGAATTAGATGATCAATAAGAAAAACTCACAAGCGAATGCTCAGTACATTCAACATAGCGCAGTCATGATTGTGGCTATATTATAACTTCTCATAACAGAGAATAAATCAGTGTTTCAAATACTAGAGAATATATTTCTATGTAAACAAAATTCAATATGATGATAAAAACTTCCTTCTAGAGACGTTATGTTTTGAAATAAGATTTTGAGCTCTTAAATGTCTTAACCATTCGTTGGTTTATGTTGTTTCTGTGATTTTCTGGTTAAAAAAATCACAGGGACAATATGTTGTAGAGTTGCTGACACCCCTGCAGCACTCTTAATTATGGAATAGCATATTGTCTAAAATGGTCTATTTAAGTAAAGAATAATAACATTCTAGACGCAATATTCTGACTGATTACTTCGGTGACTATTGCGATCGAAACCCCACCTCTCTGTGTTGTAAATTATGTCTTGTCTGCTATTGTAACTATTATACTGTCCTGTGAATATTCGTTTAGCACTGGATATCGTGCTGAATAATACCGTAGCACACTTTCGTGTAGTGCTTTATCGTATTTACCTCAGCGATACAACAAAATATAAACTAACGAATGGTTAAGACATTTAAGAGAGCAAAAGTTTCTTTACCAAATTGATGAAGACATTGCCAAAATTTTGCCAATAAATTTACTTACTCCAGTAGAGTCTATACACGAATATCTCTGTGTATCTTTCAAGTACAGTGTAGCTGGGTACTCTGAGAATAAACCACGTGTATGGGACGCTGGCTATACTCTTCACACCTTTCATGTACACTTCTCCGATGGCCACAACAAATATCTTGACATCTTCGCGTTTCAGTATGTCGGCCTGTGACCTGGTCCACAGAAGATTGTTCGTTCTGCCGTTAGTGATGGCGATGGCCACGTTAATTACGTGTAGTCTGGCTCCATCTTTTAAAGTAAATGAGAAACGTCGGATATAGTTTAAGGCACGATTTGTGTATTCCTGTCCTTTAATATACGGGATCCTGTCAATAGCCTTCAACACTTGTTGCAGATCACTGTAGGTGTTCAGATTGAAGTCATCTCTTTCCCATGTGCTGTAAGTGACAACACCGACTCTCACATGGCTTGGTGCTATACGGAAGTACTTGATGACATTCTTCACAAAGCTTTTCACTCTCTTGAAGTTTTCCTTGCCAACATACGTGGATGAATCGATGATAAACATGATGTCCATTTTAGCGGTGTCATAACCTATGAAAAGAGACGATGTTACAATATGTTAACAATTGGTGAAGACAAGAATTTTGTATTAGAATATGCGACGTTGGATGGTACAATTTATTATAACCATGATATCGACTTTAACGTTGTCACAACCTAGGAGTGCAGACAATATTGGTTTCTAAGTATAATCGTAGAATACAATCAGTTACCTTTAAGGTTTGTGACAATATATTTAATATTTTATACATAGGATTTTGTGAGGAATATCTGTACCTGATTAGATAAGAAAGCTGGTCGGTAGTTCTATTAAGGACAATAAAATAACTGAGAATAAAATAACATTTCTATATTTTTTCGAAAAGTGGAAGAGTCAACATTCATTTCTGCTATTAATATTTTACCCCGAGATTGAAATATTAGATTTTATCTTACACACAAATCTGCCTAACAAACACATTCCCAGAGAGCAAATCCTTAAATATTTTCTTTTGCTTTTCAACTATCTTTGTATATACAGGTATATTTTTCTCTCCTTGTTTTGTTATATATATATAACAATAAAAACTGTGAGAGGCCGTGAACGTTTAGTTTACAGTGTATTTTTATTGTCGTTGTTATTATACATATTATGATATTTTAAGTGTCCATAATGGTATTTGTGACGCTACACGTGTTTCGAATCTAAGATTGACTCTCTTCCGGAGAATAAATATGTGGCTTTACATATCGAGTTCCTTTTGTTTCTGACGGCCAATTTCTTGTTTATATATAGGGAAGTAGAAAATTAAAATAGAAATAAATAATAAATAATAAAGAATAAAGAAACAAATCAAATCAGTGAAGTAAAAAATAAAATAAAAAATAAAGTAAATCCAATAAATCAAATGAATCAAATAAATTAAATGTTGGCGTGTTGAATAGTCTGTGTTTTCTCACATCAGCACATGCATAAACGAATAAACCAAGAAATAAATGAATGATTAAATGAATGAATCAAGTGCTTATCCCAATTTGAAATGATTTTGGTCTGGGATCCCTCTTTAGTACATAAAAATTATCTTCTAGGCGCCTTTGTTTATTTATATGTTTTTTCATCTGTCAGTTGGTTGCTTTTATTGCTTCGACGGTGTGTGTGTGTGTGTGTTTGTGTGTGCATGTGTGTTTGTGTGTCTGTGTGTGTTTCTGTGTGTGTGTCTGTGTGAGCGTGTGTGTAAGCGCTTCTTATTTTGTCTGTATGTTTTAGAATTATTTTAGAATCATTTTTTATGGGTTATCTGGTTCTTTTTTATTGTTTGTGGTTATCATTTGAATTTGGTTTGTATGTATGTGTGTGTGCTTATGTGTGTGTATGTATGTGTGTGTCTGTGTTTTTGGATGTGTGTGTGTTTTTCTGGTTCTTTGTTATTGTCATTTGAATATGTGTGTATGTGTTTGTGCATGTATGTGTGTGTCTGTATATTTTTCGGTGTGTATTTTTTCATCATGTCGAAGGCTTGCATTTTTTTATGAATCTTTCTTCCTGCATTATTAATGTTTCGTAGTCTGTATTTTGTTAAATAGGTGCAAAAATTTCACTATAATATTTAAAATGTTCTTATCGTCAATTAATAATGCTGATCCCAATTTAATCAAATATTAATACTAATATCCCCCAAAGTTATTTTTAAGTCTGCGCACATTCTCAAAATTAGAAGTTGCTTTATTCTGATTGCTCCACACTGTCTATACAGCAATGCCTCCCTGATTAAAGGGGTTTTGCTTTTTTTAACTTTTAAAACCCTTCAACTTGAAATAAACCTCATCACTTGGTAAGACACAAGAAATGTCAAAACAAAATAGCTACTTTTGTAGTGATATTATAACATATTCATGTTATAATTTCTGAATATATATATATATATATATATATATATATATATATATATATATAGCATAATGATGATTCACGTATACTGTCTTAATATGTATAGGAAAACTACTAAAAAGTTTTAAGTTTAAAAATGTAATTTTGACAGTATTTATTTATTTCTATTATTATGTATATATATTTATATATAATAAATATATTATATATTCTATTATATATATATATATATATATATATATATATATATATATATATATATATATATATTTTAATTCAGATACTTCAATCCAAGGGAAAAAAGCAGGAAGGTAAATTCCAAAAAACTCGATCCTAATTAATATTAAAAGTTTATTTTAATATTAAAATATGATACAGGAACAGATCTCCATGTAATAAAATATTACAGAGCAAATATATATTAAAAAAGGATTAATTCAAAGATGTTGAATGGCCATTTCGATATGAAGATCCCCACGGGGAACGACACATCACCTCAGCAACAGAAAAAAGGTTTCTGAAAGGTTTTTTTCTGATGCTGAGGTGATGTGTCGTTCCCCGTGTGGATCTTCATATCGAAATGGCCATTCAACATCTTTGAATTAATCCTTTTTTAATATATATATATATATATATATATATATATATATATAATAGAAATAAATAAATACTGTCAAAAATACATTTTTAAACTTACAACTTTTTAGTAGTTTTTCCTATATATATATATATATATATATATATATATATATATATATATATATTAGTAGTAGTAGTAGTAGTAGTAGTAGTAGTAGTAAGAACTAATGAAATGACATTCCATAGTTGGTAGCATTTACATTTTAACAGTGCTCGATACATAGTAGAGCAATATTTGCAGTAATATTCTTATCATTTATAATAAAACATTTTTCGGCAACTTAAGAACTGTTGTGCTATATTCGGTATTTCATCAGCACCTCATCAGGTAATAAGCCTGGTGATGAGCTGATTATAGCACTGAGACAGGACAGCTGTTGTGTAGCGAAAAACTGGCTTTATTATGACTCTTCAACAATGAATTGAGTTCTTTCGGTGACCGGCGTGTGTATACACCGCTTATATATAACATTTTTTTCCTTTTTCTGATTCCATACGACTATGACTTCGGAGTTAGCGACTCCGACGAACACCAAATCGGTCGAGTTTCAATCCCGGCCAGAAGAAGGTGTATGTCTATCCACACTGATCAGCTGTGATACAGCGAAACAGGCTTGGATGTGGATGACTAATATATATTTGTAACCATAATGGACACTTAATATATAATAACAACAACAATAAATCTACACTTGAAACAAATCTTTCACGCCCTCACACACTTTTTATTCGCTATATATATATATATATATATATATTGTTTAATTACTTAGTTTCTGGTCATAATATGATTAGACTAGTGCACATTTGCATTAAAAAGTATTCAACTTTTGAATATTTTCCATCTGTAAACGAGTTATTACGCGGTCTAGGTTTCTACCATGAGTGGTGTTTTCAGGCGATTTGCAATAACTGCAAATAATTGTTGCAAATCACCTGAAGACACCACTCATTGTAGAAACCTAGGTCACCTGAAGACACCACTCATGATAGAAACCTCGTTTGCAAATGGAATATATATATATATATATCATCCTATGTCTGTGGCATGACTCGGAGTTTCGTGCACTATGCGATCATAAAATCTTATAAGAATAAAGAAAATATATATAATTTATGGTTTCTAGAAAAACCTTCTATGAAATCATTTAAATAACCCTAATTTACTAAAAAAAAAAAAAGAAGTGAATTGATGACTACATGCAGACATAGAAATAAATATCTGCTCAAATACGTTGGCCCAGATTAATATAAATTTTTCTATGGAAACCTTTTTACATTATTTTTTATTATATTTTGTATTTTGTTTTCCCCTAAAACAAAGCAACAATTAATCCCCGTTGGCCCATAATCACAAAACGTGTAACCTCTGACCGAAAAATATTCGATCCAGTAACTGAAATTTTAATTAATTTAACTTCTAAGGTTTTACTTTAGAATTTCATGCTTAAATTTTAGTTCAAATCAACTTATATTTTTTTTTATCATATCACCTCAAGCAAGGCGGTAACGCCACTGATGCGCAGGGGGCTATGTAAGAGAAAGAAGATTGGAAAAGAGAAAACGGGAAACCACATCCTAAACAGGGAATAAGGGATGAGCCTCTTCACCTGTTCAATAGACGTGGGTGGAGTATGAACCGGGCGATAGTTTAGTCTATCTACTCCAATTGAAAAAAAAAGTGTAAAAGATTGGAAAAGAGTAAAAGATTGGAAAAGAGAAAACCGGAAACCACATCCTAAACAGGGAACAAGGGATGAGCCTCTTCACCTGTTCAATAGACGTGGGTGGAGTGTGAACCGGGTGATACAATTAAAAACTTAAAAATATGTATATAACTCCCAGGAACAAAGCCAGAACCAAAAATTATATTCCCTGAACGGTCAGTTCATGATAAACACCTGAAAGTGAATTAAACTCTGAGTCGTGCGATAGACGTATAATAATATATATTAATATATACCTTATAGCTCTGTTATATTACATTAAACACTAGTTTATTAACACCAGAAAAATATTAGCATTTGTGCGTCTACTTGCGTATATCTAAACTTATTTATAAATCGAACTTTGACTCTGCGTGTGTGTATGTGTGTGTCTGTGTGTGTGTGTATCCGTTACCTATAGACTCCGAAACGGCTGAACCGATTTTCTTGAAAATTTACACAGTTGTACTATAAGCGTCTGCGAGTGTTCTTAACCACGTTTTGTGTCGAGTTACCCCCGATAAATATCGAAATTCGATAATCGGATTATAGAAGGAGTGGTCCGATTTTAATCAAATTTGATACACTTATAGACAAAGACATAAGAAACGATATTCAGAAGTTTCAAGGTTGCATTTTTTACAATAATGCGGAAAATCGTTAATATATATATATATATATAGGGCAGGATGTTTGTGTGTGTGTCTGTTTATCTGCCTGTATGTCTGTATTTTTTTTTCAGACCTTTTATTTTAGATTTTGCTTTGGGTTTGGCTCTAAGTAGGTAAAATTGTAGTTCTTAGTCTCAGCCATGATGCCATTTACTCAGAGGACTTATTTAGCCTTCAAAATTCAGTTTACGACGAAAAAAACTTATTTGATATCGATATCAGGAAATCAAAATTTGACTTACACCCATTCATTTTTCTTTCTGTCTACAGTTTCGCTTTAACTGAAAACAACTATTGCTTTTTAGTTTCTCGTGCCAACGTCCAAAGAGTCTGAGTTCCAGGACCATGGATTAGTTTTAAAGCTTTCATTACACCCGAGTAACGCCAGGCTGTACTGCTAGTTTATTGACATATTGAAACCAACTAGCATTAACTCATGTTTTCTTCATTATAATAGTGAAAGCCCCTAACGATATAAGTTAGCCGTTACAAAAAACTTAATTCAACGCAAACATATGATATCTTCTTCTAAAACCATATTCTATAAATAGTTACATAACATTAAACACTTGTTAACAATGGATTTCCTAATCCCTTTATTAATCAACAAATTAAAATGTATCTCAATAAACTGAATAATATTTCTAACAAAATTGACAATATTAATAATAATAGTGTACGTCAAAGTAAACATATCTCTATTAACTTATACTTTTGCAACCAAATGCTTAATAATTCAAACATGATAAAATAACACCCGAAAACATAATAGGTAGAAAATGTTAAACCTATTAATAATAATAAACAAATTAAGCTCATAATATACTATAAAAAAATTTAAAATAATTGATCTCATAGTCTTTAATAACCACACAACTAAATCCTCTACACAAAACCAACGTAGCGTATCAATGTACATGCCTGTTCAGAGATTGTATCTTATACTAATAATAAACCCACTACATATATTGGTTTTACTACAACCACGCTGTCCCGTAGACTGATTTGTCATCTTTTTGAGTATATTTCTATTAAACAACATTTCTTAGAAAACATGTCCAGACAGATTTTAGTTGATAACACGATAATACTTACACATACACACATTAAAAAGAACATTCAGATATTAGAAGCCATCTACATTAAATCAGAGCAAGCCACACTCAATAAAATCACATTTCAAACTAGTCACAACACATTACATTGCATTTAAATGTATTGTTTTGTTGCTAACATTTCGTTCTCTCACATAGTACGACGTCATAGATCAGCATTACTAATTTACGACCTGTGTCTGCTATTCGGTGACCGTTATCGTCGCGTAGTAATGTTTTCAGTCAACACAAGAGAATATCATCTTCGATGGTGAATACCTTTATGTTAATGTCCTTACTATCACTCTGAGGATGGTTCGTTTAAGCCGAAAGCCTAGGACCAGCGTAATAAAAAAATATTTATATGTTCGACAGTTTTTGTCTTTATTTTCACCTGAAATCACCTGAGATTAAAGTTAAAATACGATGTTTAGAACGGTTCATGATTAAACATAATAGACATTCATTGTCTATATTTAACAGTATATGTCTAAATCCTACGTTACTAAGTTAGAAAAATATACTCACCTCGCAATTTTATTTCTGAAAGTTCTGTAAGGAAAAAAATAATGCTTTGTTAAATACTTTATAGAAGGACGAAAAATTCAGAATTAAACATTTGAAATATTGTTTAGTTCATAAACAAATGGAAGTGAACTGTTGATGATTAGTGTAACAACCAACATTAATAGAGTAAGACATAAATATATCCGTTGTTTTAACGGTAATTGTTTAGATGATGAATTTTAACTGAATTAAAATTCTGCGTCTAAATTAATGTTTCCGACGAGCTCATGTGCGGTTCGCCTCTAAATGGAAAGTGGTTCTGACTGTCGCCAATCGGAAGAATTTGCAAGGTTTCGTACCGGGCCTAAACGTAATTTTCCAGTGTCTGAAAGCGCTTATCGAGGGTGGGCCGGAAGCTGATCATCTCTGGTCGGGTCGGCGCGGTGAGGTGGGTATGATGTTGAGAGACCTGAAAACCCCTAGTGATCCACGCAAAGACATCACTGACGACACCCTCTAGTGCCCCCCACTACGGTGCGTGTGTTTAAAAAAATCACCCAAAAATCAGTCGAACATTTTTTCTTCTTGTTCACATTTATTTGGCGGAATTCTCTTTTCTTGGTCATTTTTGGGCATAAAACCGGTCGAAACGTCGTAAATATGGCAACCAAAGATGAGAAAAACGGTCTAAACAATTAAATTAGTGTAAATAATTACAATACCTTCTCAGAAATATAGACAGATCATAAAGAAAACCAAGACGTTCAACGGTCGGAACGTTGTGAATGTGGAAACAAAGATGAAGACAACAGTTCAAACACTCTACATAGTGTAAATACTTCAAATACTTAATCTCAGAAATATATTCAAATCCTGACAAAGGCCGAGGCGTACAACGGTCGAAACGTCGTGAATATGGCAACAAAGATGAAGACAATAATCCGGACAATGTAAATAGTGTAAATAGTTACGGCACTGTGCTGGTTTTGGGAAATGCAAGAGATTTCTGGTATTTAACATTGCATTTATCCAATACTGCCCTTCGTCAATTAACATCGGCCAGTGTGTAGAAGCGTTAAAGACCCTCGTCGACTTTCAATTCTTTTCTGCGATGTCTGAGAGAGAATCCGTTTCTCCGCTCTCGATTGGGGGCTTATATATCTGTGTTTCGGCTTTTTCTCATTCGTGCATTTTAAATGCAGTTGTGCCGATCCCAAGGCGACCAAGACGCTATAATTCAACCCTGCAACTGGCTTCCTTGAACAACAAAGTCTATCCTGACAAAAAATGGGATGTGACACTTTAAATTGAATTGCCGCATTTAATCCAAAATTTGAAAATATTTTGCTTTTTCCTGAATAAACAGGGACATAACTTTTAGACCATGCAAATAAATAATATATAACTAAATAAAAATTAAATTAAAAAAATGTGGATTATCTCTTTTAATCCTGTTGTGGGATTAACGCCGCAGTCGCGTAATTACAAGCGGTGGGATTTTTGAGAGTCTCATGTTTTCATACTTCAAACAGTTTAAAGACATCACGTTCCTTTTCTTCCACTGGTCGCATTAACACGGTTGGATCTGAACATTCATCAACAACAACGCTGAAGTTTCTTTTTGTTTTTTTAATTAATATTTTATTGATTTTGTTAAAAATCCAGGATTCGCTTTTTACTTACTGAGGCATTCACAAATTTGTAGAATATAATTTACATGATATATATCGTAAAAATGACTATTTATCGTGCATCGCAACACTGAAATTGTAGCACTCAAACGTCTTAAGTCATTGTTTCTCTCATTAAATTTGAAACAATTTTATGAACAACCAATAAGAAATTCTTCTTCTTTGTGTACTTCTTGCTATAGGACGCTGTAACATTCTACCCTGTGTTTCTCTTAATAAGGTTTATGCTTCTTTATCTCCCCAATTGCTGGTCTACGATATTTTTGCACAAATTCGTTAGATAGATTACTGTTTTCAGTGTACCTTGTGAGTATGTGAGTATCAGATTTTTAAGGATCTATTTCCTCGATAAACAATCAGGTTAGCCAAATGCAGACGACAATTCTACTCCTGCAGCTTATTCTCTCGCACTACCCGCCTTTGGAACTCGCTCCCGTATTCTTGCTTTCCTGACGGCTACAACCTCCAGAAACTTAAATGCAAAGTCAATACTCATCTACTAACTACTGGACTCTAGCTCTCTACCCACCCCAGTATAACCATCCCTTTCTCTCCACCTATGTATCTGTCATCGCACCTGCTTTCTCAGCTTTCTATTGTTCCTTTCTAACTAGTTTGTACTCCTCACTCTTTTCTAATTAATCTTTTTACATTTACATCAGTGGCGTTTCCGCCTTGCTCGCGGTAAAATGATTTAAAAAAAAAAAAGAAAAGTTTTAGAAATTTCAACGCTCTATTTGCAATTCTATGTGTAAGCGTCCTTTATTTCCATTCTCCTTAAAACTTCTCTGTAAACCACTGTTCAGTTCATACTATTCTCCGTATCCTTCTGTAGGCCCTCAGTTCTGCTGTATCAAATCACTTCATCTTTGAAGTTATATTTTCAAACAAACGAGAACTGATATTACATAACAATTTAGTATTATTTTCTTTATTTCTTAAAAAAATCCTAGGCTTACGTCCATATCACATTGAATACACCGGTTTTCGCTCGATCGCCGAATTTAAGCAACGTTGACCCTGGTCAGTACTTAGATGGGTGACCGCTTGGGAATACGACATGCAGTAAGCGTTTAGTGACGGATGTGCTTTGTGGTGTAGTGGATATTCACTCGGAAAGAGAAATCGGTGAGACGAGTTCGAATTCCAGTTGAATACCCTGCATTCACTTAAGCACTGGTACCCTTGGGAAAGGTATTAATCCGTCTCTTCCCTCTAGCTATGTGTTAAAAATCAAATATCAATGAATCTTGATACTCGAAAAGAAAAAAGTATTACTAGACACAAAAACAACAAATTGTTGAAAGAAAAATGTATTACCAGCAATAAATTGTTGAAAGAAAAAGGTATTACCAGCAATAAATTGTTGAAAGAAAAAGGTATTACCGGAAATAAATTGTTGAAAGAAAAAAGGTATTACCAGGAATAAATAAATAAAAAAATTAGTTAGCAATAAATGACCCGCTGAGGTTGATTATTCTATAAAACAAAACAACCAACCAACCAATAAAAAATCCTTCTGTAAGGTATTTTTAGCTATTTGCAAAGAATGAAGTTACCAATATCATTGTTATTTACTTTATAGAAATCTAAATGCCGGATTCTACGTACCTTCCACTCTGTATTCTTTGATGACTTGCTGACTTTCTGCAAGAAAAAAAAATGAAAGAAGACGCTGTTGTAATTTGAACTCATGGCGCGATTTTGTCCTAAACATCAAGGAACTATAATGCTATTTGGCTAAGTTAAAAGAATCAAACGACGATTTCATTGACAACAAAAGTGACAAAGAATGAAAAAAAAAATATCGAGTAAATGCTCAAAAATCTAATCTTACAAATCGAAATAATTTTGAAAAAAACTGAATTTAAAACCGAACGAAATTAAAATAATTACCTAAAAATTGCAAGCGTTCTTGATAACCTGTTGAGAAAAATAAAACAGACAACATTAGAATTGAATAATCAGGATAAACTGAAGGGTATGTGAAATGTAATAAAACTTTGCTTGAATAAAGTGTAGCGGAAAGACTTGTATAAAAGCGCTTATCATTTGACATTAATTATTTTTCATGTGAATGACTACAAAATGGGACGATGAAGAATGATGACTGGTAAATTTTTAGTTTTGTTCCCCGAAGGCCTTTACCCCGTCAAATCTTTCCTAAACTTCCTTAATTACAAGCAAATGTATATGCTGAACTCAAATCGATAATTGTTTATTGAAGAAACCTACCTTCTTTCCTGTTATCGATCAGAATAAAATCGGACTATATCTCACCCCTTACCACCGTTCTCATATCTGATTCACCGCTGAATGACTTGACGCGTAGGATACTTATTTCGGCCTGTTTACTTCCTTTGAGCAGATACTCCGCGATTTGTTTGGTTTCCGAACTCAATTTCCGCGTAGTAATTGCAAATAGGAAGTAAATTTGTCGAAAAATCGGCAAACTAATTCTGCAATGAATAACATTTTTGAAGCGTGGTTACAGGGTGAGATAAACAGCGAAAAGAAGTTCGATATTTTTCTGGTTGTAAACTTGAAAAAGGTAGGTTTCGTCAATAAACAATTATCGATTTGAGTTCAGCATTTACTTTTGCACGGAATTAAGAATGGTTTGGAAAGATTTGAAGGGATAAAATCCTTCGGGGAACAAAACGAAAATATAGCTGATTACTTATTGAAGAAAAAACTACTAAAAATAACAAACCTTCCAAATTCCACTTCCTGTCATAGCCTGCAAAAAAATAAAAATAAAATAAAATTAAAAAATTCTGGATGAACAACAGCAAAATTTAAATGTCTTTGTTTGAGATGTAAACAATTAAAATATTGAATGAAATAATCAAAAGATTTCAATTCATACAAGGTATGCAGTCATTAGAAAATAAAAAAAAATAATAAGTAACACAAATTCTACTCCATTAGTTTCTTTTCTCGCACTTCCCGCCTGTGAAATTCCCTTCCGTTTACTTGCTTCCTCAGTAGCTACAATCTCCAAGAATTTAAATGTAAAGTCAATAGTCATCTCTTATCTCACTAATTTGCATCCTCTCTCTCATGTTCTCATCTCATATCTTCAGTATTCTCATCCCTCTCTTACCCGCTTCCTGACACCTCCTGTATTCTGTCACTCCATCTCATAACTACCCTCCTGTGTAAACCCCTGCACAACAGTGGCAGTGGCCTTGCTTGAGGCAATACAATTCTAAAAAAAAAAGTCAATGTCGGATATTCCATATTTTGATTGCTTAATAAATCCAACTAGACACACAACTATACGTTTTCAGAAGCCAACGAAAAGATGTTTTTCATTTTTGAATTGACCGATAATAAATCGTCTTTTATTCGATAATCGATTTTATGATTTTGTCATATGCGGACATCGTAGGGAGCAAACTGGATACGCAGTCGTATATATTGACCAATTAGAAAACAGGAAAAACACGATCCTTTTCATGGTCGCGAAATGTTCATTTACGCGTGATTTTGCCTTTTTTCTTCAGAAGCCGTTCCCGGGACGTAAGTCTCGGCTACATGTATTTTTTTACTCACTCACATTTTACACACTCTTTTGTGCTGCGTTCTATCTTTCTCTTACTTTTTCATGCAACGGACGAAGAGCTGCACCTGTTTATACATTCAAAGAAACAGACGACAATTTTTCCACTCTCTATTTCACCCTTTCTTCCTCAAATGGCCAGCAGCAACCAATGAAAGAGAGGAACAAACTCAACATACAGATGCCTATTCGTGCACACATACAGAAAGAAATCACCATAAGACATTTCTTCATAAAAACAAACTTTCCAATGAACATTTCATTGGAAAGTTTGTTTTTATGAAGAAATGTCTTATCTGCTTGACGAAAACTTAGCCTAATTCCCCGTATTTAATAAATCAGAAGGCCTAATAGAATAAATCGGTTGTTTGCAGAGAAATTGAAAGATAAAAATCTCATTTTTATGATGAAAAGATTATTTATTATTATTTATCCAAATTATTTTTAAACAAGATAATTTTGATCAATAATAATAAATAATATTTTTATCATAAAATAAAGCAAGATTTTCAGTAAAAGGAAAAAAAAACTTTTTAAATTGCCCATGAAAAATTTTAACCATAAACAAAAAAAATCTTACTCCAGTAGAGTCTGTATACCAGTGACCATACGTATCTTTCAAGTTCGGTGTAGCGGGGTACTCTGACAACAAACCAAGAGTATGGGAAGCTGGCTATACTATCCACACCTTCCATGTAGACTTTTCCGATGGCTACAACAAATACCTTGACGTCTTTGCGTTTCAGTAAGTGGCCTTGTGACCTGGTCCAAAGAAGGTTGTTCGTTCTGCCGTTAGTGATGGCGATAGCCACGTTAACTACGTGCAGCCTGGCTCCATCTTTCAAAGTAAATGAGAAACGTCGGACATAGTTTAAGGCACGATTTGTGTATTCCTGTCCTTTAATATACGGGATCCTGTCAATAGCCTTCAACACTTGTTGCAGATCACTGTAGGTGTTCAGATTGAAGTCATCTCTTTCCCATGTGCTGTAAGTGACAACACCGACTCTCACATGGCTTGGTGCTATACGGAAGTACTTGATGACATTCTTCACAAAGCTTTTCACTCTCTTGAAATTTTCCTTGCCAACATAAGTGGATGAGTCGATGATAAACATGATGTCCATTTTGGCGGTGTCATAACCTATGAGAAGAGAGGACATTAGCATATGTTAACAACTGGTGAAGACAAAGTGTTTCCATTAGAATATACGAGAACGTTCGATGATAAAATCCATTATGAACATAATCTCTATTTTAGAAGTATCATGACTTAGGAGAAAAGAGGCATTTACAATACATTAATATTGTCCAAAACAAGGAATTTTATTTATCTTATGCAAGAAGATTTTCTGATGCGGCTGGTAGAACATTTCACACAAAAGATTACGAATCTATTAAATCGGATGCAATGACTATCAGGAAAGTCTACTTACCTCGCAGTTTAATTTCTTCCAGTTCTGCAAATGGAAAATAAAAGAAGAAATAAAATTCAGATGAACGATATTTGATTGATGCACAAAAATTTGAAATTTTTTTGAAGAGTATCAGATTGTTAATTTGGAAACGAAAAGTCAGAAATAAAAAATGCAGGTTTTTGGAGATAAGCATAATTAACCAAATATTATTAACTCAATTTTCCCATGAATATTTGTAATGAACCTAAGAAGAATCTGATAATTCCAAATGCGTATAGCATCATTTCTTCGTGAGGTAATATAAAAATGGCATTAGAATGGAATCAGCATAAACCTTATTGATATTACATACACATAGATGTAACGTTATATTTACCTTCGGCTCGATATTCTTCGATAATTTCTTCATTTGCTGAAAGGAAAAATAAGAAAATCACTTTTGCACTCGTTATCTAAACTTATTTATAAATGGAACTTTGTCTCTCTGTGTGTGTGTGTGTGTGTGTGTGTGTGTGTGTGTGTGTGTGTGTGTCCGTTACCTATAGACTCCTAAACGGCTCAACCGATTTTCTTGAAAATTTACACAGTTGTACTATAAGCGTCTGAGAGTGTTTTTAGCTAGGTTTTGTGTCGAGGTACCCCCGATAAATATTGAAAATCGATAATCGAAAAAATCAGATTACAGAAGGAATGGTCCGATTTTAATCAAATTTAATACACTCATAGACAAAGACATAAGAAACGATATTCAGAAGTTTCAAGGTTGCAGTTCTTACAATAGTGCAGAAAATCGATAATATAAAAGGCAAGATGTTTGTGTGTGTGTCTGTTTATCTGTCTGTATGTCACTTATACAAATCCGCAATTTTTATCCGATTCTCACCAAACTTCACACAAATATACTTTAGGCTGAGTCTGAGCTCCAGAACCATGGATTAGTTTTAAAGCTTTCATTACACCCGAGCAACGCCGGGCTATACTGCTAGTTTATGATATTGGCAGTAATGAAAACGGAAATGCATTTTTCTTCACTCGATTTGATGTAAAGTTATAAGTAATTATTAAATAAGATAGTTCATCATGAGATAAAATTAGGTACTTTCACCCATTCACCCCAAAACGGCATAGCATGATGTTAAAAGGGGGATAGATTTTAATAAAATCAAAGTTTTATTATCAAAATATCTATGTTATCATTAAGAGAAAACATCAAATGTAGTTGTCATTATTTTTTACATTTTGGAATCCTTTCTAACTCGTTCAAAATTTTGGTTAATATTTTGTTTTCCGTCAGTGATTCACGACATGGAAAACGTAATATTTCAATATTTTGTATAATCACTACCAAGGAAAACGTAATATTTTGAAATTCGTTTTTTGATGTTGAAAGACACATTAAATTTGAAATCATTGCAAAAATCAATAAATTTTCGGATTTTAATGAAACATTCAGGACTTATTCACAAATGAATAGAGTTATTTACGCATTTATTATTTTTTGAAAACCTTGAAAAATATTTTTTCATCTGTCAACCCCTCTAATGAATTGTATGAAACTTCTAGAAAATCAATATGTATCCCAATTTATTTTTTACTTAAATGCAGGATTTCTTGGAAAATATAAACCATGTATTTTTTATTTGATTAGGAGACTGTTTTCTTGAAAATCTGCTCCGAATAGCAAAAAGAAAAATGCATCAAAACGGTGCTATTTTTAATGTAGATAAACTCTAATTGATTTGAATAAAAATTAATTTTGGAATATTTATTCTGAAAAAATTGGTGCACAATGATTTTTTATAAAAATTGTTTTCATTTTTTCCTTTCTTCCTTTTCCTTTCTTCCTTCTTCCTTTCTCCTTTCTTCCTTTCTCCTTTCTTCCTTTTTCTTTTCTTCCTTTCTTCCTTCTTCCTTTCTCCTTTCTTCCTTTCTTCCTTCTTCCTTTTTCCTTTCTTCCTTCTTCCTTTCTCCTTTTTCCTTTGTCCTTTCTTCCTTTTTCCTTTCTTCCTTTTTCCATTCTTCCTTCTTCCTTTTTCCTTTCTTCCTTTTTCCTTTCTTACTTCTTCCTTTCTCCTTTCTTCCTTTTTGCTTTCCTTCCTTCCTTTTTCCTTTTTCCTTTCCTTTTTCCTTTTTCCTTTTTCCTTTGTCCTTTCCTTCCTTTTTCCTTTCTTCCTTCCTTCCTTTTCCTTTCTTCCTTTTTCCCTTCTTCCTTTCCCCTATCTTCCTTTTTCCTTTCTTCCTTTTTCCCTTCTTCCTTTCCCCTATCTTCCTTTTTCCTTGCCTTCCTTCCTTCCTTTCCTTTCCTTTCCTTTCCTTTCCTTTCCTTCCTTCCTTCCTTTCCTTTCCTTTCTTCCTTTCTCCTTTCTTCCTTTTTCCTTTCTTCCTTCTTCCTTTCTCCTTTCTTCCTTTCTCCTTTCTTCCTTTTTCCTTTCTTCCTTCTTCCTTTCTCCTTTCTTCCTTTCTCCTTTCTTCCTTTTTCCTTTGCTTCTTATGATGAATTATAAAGTTTCAAACATCTTTTCAATTACTTCCAGTCACTCAGCGTCGTCGGTTATTAAATTTATTAAGTAAAGTCTATATTTACAAATCGAAAATTGAAAAGCTTAATACAAATCATTTAGAATTAAGATGTTTAAATTAATATTAATAAGTTATGTTAAACGGTGCATTTTATTTTACGATGGAAATTATAAGAGACTTGTCATTAAAAGATCACGTTTTTCAATGGTTGTTCCGCTTACGAAACGTTCACTCAAATTATGTCATTTTTGGTCACCATACTTCCAGAAGTGTAAACTGATTGTTAAGAGAAGCTGTTATTGCCTCGTTGAAAGGCCGACGATTCGGAACTTTCTGATTATGAAATACATTTATTCGAAAGTTCACGCTATGAAAAAGTAATATTTGTTTAAAATTAGATTAATTTAACTTTAAATTTTACCCGTGTATTGAATACTGCAGCCATATCTGGTCGGGTGCTTCGGCTATTCACCTCGTGGTTCACGACAAAATCCAACAGAGAATTTGTAATGTGATCGATACCGACTTGGCAGCTTGGCTGCAGTCGCTCGCTTATCGGCATGATGTGGCTTCGTTGTGCATCTTTTTCAAATACTTTCACGGCTTCTGCTTCAATGAACTTAGCTCACTGATGCCCTCTGTGTATGCATTTACACAAGCTACTAGACTAGCAACAAAGTCCCACCCTTTTACAGTGAAACCGATAAAATGTAACCGCAATTTCTACTCTAATAGCTTCTTTTATCGCACTTCCCGCCTGTGGAATTCCCTTCCGGATATTTGCTTCCCCGACAGCTACAATCTCCAGGAATTTAAATAAAAGGCCAATAGTCATTGCTATCTCACTACCTAGCATCCTTTCTCTCAAGCTCTTTCCTTCACCCACTCCACCCCATTACACCGGTGTTCTTATCCGTTTATTACTCTCCCCCTGACACCCCTATAACCTACCGCTCTTTCTCATCACTTTCCCCTAAGTAACACCCTGCGCAAGAGTGGTTGTAAAACTGCCTTGCTTGATGTGAAATGATTTTAAGAAAAATTATAAAAACATAACGAGTCACAGATGTATATTTTATTTTTGAAAAGATGTATATTTTATTTTTGAAAGATTTTTAAAACAGAGAATTAACTTTTCTTTACAGATATATCGATCGCTCAAAATGGCCGAAAAATTGAAATTTTTAAAAATTTCAAATACTTAAAATCTGATAAATATAATTTTTGTTAAAAATTCACCAGATTATTTTTCCTAGGAATAGTAATTATAATTATTTAACTTTCAATTAAAACTAAAATAAAAAACTTCAAGATAATGTTTTTAATTTTAAAGACTACAATTAAAAATTTACATATATTTTCTAATTTTGCATCACGACTGTGGGAAACTTATTAGATGTCGTTATCAATAACATGTAAGATACAGAAGGAATAAATGTGAGAAATAGACAATACAATTTCTACACTGACCTAGATACCGCAAACGTTCTTTATAACCTGGTAAGAAAGAAAAGAAAAGAAGATATTTAGAATGAAGGGAATATCGTAAATTCAGATATTTACGGGATTATGTGATTTATATAAAAACATATATGTTACAAATAAATACACATTTAATAAGTAACGGAAGAGATTTGAGATATAGAAAGAAATTCAATATAAAAAAGTCTGCAGAGAAGAGACAGACGATTCTCGCAGTAGATATGTTTTTGTTGTGTAAGAATTTGATTTGATTATTGTAAAGTCGTTCTATTTATTTATTAATGCGATTTTAGTAGAATCAATTTGAATAATTAAACTGATCGATGTTGCACAAATATTAATTAATTATTTTTTTGATTTAGAAGTTTGTAAAAATGAGTTTAAAATTTATTTGACAGTTTCGAACATGACCAACCTTGTAGATTCCAGTTTCTGTCAAAACCTGTAATAATAAACAAATTCGACATCATTAATAGGAGGGTCAGATGGTCTTGGAAATTTTAAACTGAAATGAATTAGGATGCAGGATATATAAGGAATATTTAATGTTTTTTCTATCAGAGATGGAAAACATTCCTGATTATATGGAGTAAATACTAGAGTTTAAATTCATAACTGAGAAAATGCGAAGCAGTTCTATTCGGTTTGTTAGGATGATGGGATATTATTTCTGTCTGCCTTACATTTTGAATATGAAAAATCATGATTACAACGAAAAGCCTTCAATGCTAAAACAATGCTAAACCACAGCTGAAGTTAAATAAATTGACAAGGAAATGCACCTAAAACGAATTTAGCAATAAACAATTTACTTACTCCAATAGAGTCTATAAACAAATATCTCAGTGAATCTTTCAAGTTCAATGTAACTGGGTACTCTGAGAATAAACCATCTGTATGGGACGCTGGCTATACTCTTCACACCTTTCATGTACACTTCTCCAATAGCCACAACAAATATCTTGACATCTTCGCGTTTCAGTATGTCGGCCTGTGACCTGGTCCACAGAAGATTGTTCGTTCTGCCGTTAGTGATGGCGATGGCCACGTTAATTACGTGTAGTCTGGCTCCATCTTTTAAAGTAAATGAGAAACGTCGGATATAGTTTAAGGCACGATTTGTGTATTCCTGTCCTTTAATATACGGGATCCTGTCAATAGCCTTCAACACTTGTTGCAGATCACTGTAGGTGTTCAGATTGAAGTCATCTCTTTCCCATGTGCTGTAAGTGACAACACCGACTCTCACATGGCTTGGTGCTATACGGAAGTACTTGATGACATTCTTCACAAAGGTTTTCACTCTCTTGAAATTTTCCTTGCCAACATACGTGGATGAGTCGATGATAAACATGATGTCCAGTCGTGCTGTGTCGTAACCTAGGGAAAGAGAGGAAATTATGATCCATTAAAATCATAGAAGAAAATCATTTGCTTTTTAAAATTGCTTTTGAAGATTATAGATTTATTAAGTCGGGTTTGCAAGACGAAAGTTGAATTAATATTTATCAAAAAACTCTACTAACCTCTAAGCTTAATTTCTTTTCGTTCTGCAAATAGAAAGATAAAATTTATTTGAAAAATCAAATGAGAAACATTTAATAAGCGCAATATACAATATGTGGAAATATATTTGAGATTATTTTAATTCTTGCACATAATTCATAACATAATTCTGCTTTCCCATCCTTTTTTTTCTTAGTTCACACGTACGTCATGCCTTACCAATATCTCATAAGGAATAGACTATTCCTTTTTAATCGGGAGGAAAATGAAAAAGACATATCCGAGAGGCTGTCTGATTTGAGTGAGAAAAAGAAAGAATTAACAAACAAAAGAAACAAGTGAAAGAAAAAAGAAAACAAAAGAAAGTAAAGAGCACGAAACGGAAGAAAAGAAAACTAAATTAAAAACGCAAAACTAAAGGAAAAAAAAAATGAAAAGAAAACAAAAAACAAAAAACAAAAGAAAGAAAACAAAAGAAAGAAAAGAATTCCAATGAAAAGAAGGAAAAAAATATAAAAAGGAAGAAAACTAAAAAAAAAGAAACAAAAAAAGAAAATAATAAAAGAAACAAAAAGTAATCAAAAGAAAGAAAAGAAAAAACAAAGCTAAAGAAGCAAAAGAAAGAAAATAAAAGAAGTAAAAAAGAAATAAAAAGAAACGAAACTAAAGAAAAGAAACAAAAGAAAAAATAAAAAAAAATAATAAAAAACAAAAGAAAAGAAACAAAGGTAAAGAAACAAAAGAAAAGAACAAAAGAAGCAAAAAAGAAATAAAAAGGAAGAAAACTAAAGAAAAGAAAACAATAAAATAAACAAAAATTAATCAAAAGAAAAAAAAACGAAGCTAAAGAATCAAAAGAAACAATAAGAAGAAAAATGGAATAAAAAGGAACAAAATTAGAAAAAGAAACAAAAGAAAGAAAAAATAAAAGAAACAAAAAGTAATCAAAAGAGAGAAAAGAAACAAAGCTAAAGAAGCAAAAGAAAGAAAACAAAAAAAGCAAAAAAGAAATCAAAAGAAACACAACTAAAGAAAAGAAACAAAAGCAAGAAAACAATAAAGGAAACAAAAAGTAATCTAAAGAAACAAAAGAAAAGAAACAAAGCTAAAAAAGCAAAAGAAAAAAATTAGCAAAAATACATAAAAAGGAACAAAATGAAAAAAAGAATCAAATGAAAGAAAACAATAAAAGAAACAAAAAGTAATAAAAAGAAACAAAAGAAAAGAAACAAAACTAAGGAAGCAAAAGAAAAAACAAAAGAAGCAAGAAATAAATAAAAAGAAACAAAACTAAAGAAAAGAAACAAAAGCAAGAAAATAATAAAAGAAAAAAGTAATCAATACAAACAAAAGAAAAAAAACAAAGGTAAGGAAACAAAAGAAAAAAACAAAAGAAGCAAAAAAGAAATAAAAAAGAAAAAACTAAAGAAAAGAAACAACAAGTAATCAAAAGAAAGAAAAGAAAAAAACAAAGCTAAAGAAACAAAAGAAAAATAAGAAGCAAAAAAGAAATAAAAAGGAATAAAATAAAAAAGAAACAAAAGAAAACAATAAAAGAAACTAAAAGTAACCAAAAGAGAGAAAAGAAACAAAGCTAAAGAAGGAAAAGAAAGAAAACAAATGAAGCAAAAAAAGAAATAAAAAAAACAAAACTAAAGAAAAGAAGCAAAAGCAAGAAAACAATAAAAGAAACAAAAAGTAATCAAAAGATACAAAAGAAAAGAAAAAAAGCTAAAGAAGCAAAAGAAAGAAAACAAAAGAAGCAAAAAAGAATAAAAAAGACACAAAACTAAAGAAAAGAAACAAAACAATAAAAGAAACAAAAAGTAATTAATAGAAACAAAAGAAAAGAAACAAAGCCAAAGAAGTAAAAGAAAGAAAAGAAGCAAAAAAGAAATAAAAAAAACAAAACTAAAGAAAAGAAACAAAAGAAAGAAAACCGTAAAAGAAAGAAAAAGTAATCAAAAGTTACAAAAGAAAAGAAACAAAGCCAAAGAAGCAAAAGAAATAAACAAAAGAAGCAAAAAAGAAATAAAAGGAAACAAAACCAAAGAAAAGAAACAAAATAAAGTTAACAATGAAATAAACAAAAAATATTAAAAAGAAACAAATGAAAAGAAAAATAACAAAAGAAAACGAAAGAAAAATTGAAAAAAAAGAGAAAAGAAAATTTGAATTTCATGAAATCTTCATGAGTAGTAATAATTTTATTATAATGTTTCAATTTTCTCCGTAACGATTTCAGTTACATAATACGAATGTTGCAAACCATACAAATACATATTTTGTCTTATTTATTGAGACATTTAATGTAATTTCTCCAATCATTTAATGTTTGGAATTGAAGCAGTTACTGAGAGCAGCAATGACTATTTTAGATTTGATCATTCAAAGTTAATGTCTTTTTAATATTGAATTCGTAGCTGAAAGTGCATACGTCTTCACATAGTAATAAAACGGTTGATAGTACGCCGGGAAACTTATTTCAGTTATGGAAAACATTTTACAGAGTAATGATTGCATGAAATAATATTAAAATAATTTTGGATGTCTACGCGTACTTGTTGATGATGAATAATTTCCCATACTGCAACCTCTTTCCCAGAGACGAAACGTCGCAAGCCTCATGCTACGCTATCGCTCTTTCTAATGCATGTATTCTGACGAGCTATATTCCTTGGTTTCACCAGTCCGGACTTTTGCAGCTGGAATCCGCCATACTCCCTGATACCATAAGATTCCAAGTAGGTATGTACGCCGATGACACCACAGTTTATTCTCGCCTCGACCAAAAATCTGGTGTGGGCGACAAAGCTAACCTTGCAGCCGAGCTTGGAAAGGACCTTCAATCCGTAGTGGACTGGGGTAAGAAATGGCTCGTAAATTTTAATGCTTCTAAAACGAAGCTACTATCAATTAATCATCAGAGACAATCGCACCTACCTCCTATTAGCATGGACCAGGCTTGCCTCCCAGAGAGTAAAACACTACGCCTCCTTGGTCTCACACTTTCAGTGGACCTCAAGTGGAATGACTATATCGAATCCATTGCTAAATCTGCTGCTATGAAAGTCGGTTCTCTTTGCAGGGCCCGGAGGTTTTTTCCGTCTGAATATATCCTGCACATATATAAATCTACCATCCGCCCGTGCATTGAATACTGTTGCCATATCTGGTCGGGTGCCCCTGCTATTCTCCTTGGGCTTCAAGACAAGGTACAGCGGAGGGTGTGTAATGTGATCGATACCGACTTAGCAGACCGCCTGCAGTCTCTCTCTCACCGGCGCGACGTGGCTTCCCTGTGTCTCTTCTATAAATACTTTCACGGCTTCTGCTCCGATGAACTGAGATCACTGGTGCCCCCTAGGTTCGAATTTGCACGAGATACTAGATTAGCAACTAGATCCCACCCTTTTACAGTGAAACCGATAAAATGCAACCGCAACTTCTACTCCAACAGTTTCTTTTCTCGCATTTCCCGACTGTGGAATTCTCTTCCACATGACTGCTTCCCTGACGGGTACAATCTCTAGGAGTTTAAATGTAAGGTCAATAGACACCTCCTAACAAACTAACTTCCATTCTTTCAAACACTCTTCCCACCCACCCAACTATCTATCACCCCCTTCTGACATTTCCTATATCTAACCACTCTTCCTATTTACCTCCCTCTATGTAGCCCCAGGCGCAATAGTGGCAGTGAAATGCCTTGCTTGGGGTGAAATGATAAAAAAAAATACCACGTAGTCTGGGATGAACCTCATTATCATAAAACATTATACAGTAACACTAACTTGAGTGGCTCTTAGACCGGGATTTGTCTTCAACAGAAACAAAAAAGCAAATTTAAACGTACCTTCCTCTCTGAACTCTAAGAGGTACTCTTCGTTTTCTGAAATTGTGAAGAAACGTAGTAATTTAAATTTAGTACGATGATTTTGGAAGCGTGACTAAAAAGGAAAATACTTTTTTTACTGGAGCTAATTACGATTTTGTAGGCAAATCAGTTTAATGTGGAAGCAACGGAAAAGTTATTCGAGCGTATCTTTATGTCTTTGGTTGGATTTACATACGCGCAAATACCCTCGGGAAAGGTATTAATCCGTCGCTTTTCACTCCAGCTAAGAGTTAAATAGAAGAACAGATTGGGTTCTATAGCTTTGGTAGGCAACCAGCCTTCCACAGAAAGTAATGACAATCTACTGTAGGAAAAACTTATGCCCAGTCAGTCAAGTCACTTACGAGACATGATCACCCAAGTGTGTATCACATAAACAGACTGACTATAATATTAGAGCACTAAACGAATAAACGTATATGGGGTGAAAACTATGAAATGGAAGGATTTAAAAAACACTTACCCAAATATTCTAAACGTTCTTTATAACCTGTTGAAAAATAGTGGAAAGAAGATATTTAAAATCAAGAGAAAATAAAAACCAAACAACACACACACACACACACACACACACACACACACACACACACACAGACACACACACACAGAGATAACTGAGGAAAAACTTAATCACCCGTAACTACCCTTTTCCACACCGGTTTTGTGTCTTTTTAATAAAACCGAGGTGGTAAACGAAATTAGTGGATTCGGGGTCGGTGATTTTAAATAAGACGGTCGAACTGAAATCGGACTACTTCTAGAGAATGGACTGGGAGCCGGCGATTCGAATGAGAAGGTCGAACTGAAATCGGCCTACCGCTAGAGAATGTACTCAGAGCCGACGATTCAAATTAGAAGGTCGAACTGAAATCGGCCTACCGCTAGAGAATGGACTCGGAGCCGGCTATTCAAATGAGAAGGTCGAACTGAAATCGGTCTACCGCTAGAGAATGTACTCGGAGGCGGCGATTCGAATGAGAAGGTCGAACTGAAATTGGCCTACCGCTAGAGAATGGACTCGGAGCCGGCGATTCGAATGAGAAGGTCGAACTGAAATCGGCCTACCGCTAGAGAATGGACTCGGAGCCGGCGATTCGAATGAGAAGGTCGAACTGAAATCGGTCTACCGCTAGACAATGGACTCGGAGCCGACGATTCGAATGTGAAGGTCGAACTGAAATCGGCCTACCGCTAGAGAATGTACTCGGAGCCGGCGATTCGAATGAGAAGGTCGAACTGAAATCGGCCTACCGCTAGAGAATGGACTCGGAGCCGGCGATTCGAAAAAGAAAAGGTCGAACTGATGTCGGCCTTCCGCTAGAGAATGGACTCGGAGCCGGCGATTCGAATGAGAAGGTCGAACTGAAATCGGCCTACCGATAGAGAATGTACTCGGAGGCGGTGATTCGAAGGAGAAGGTCGAACTGAAATCGGCCTACCGCTAGAGAATGGACTCGGAGCCGGCGATTCGAATGAGAAGGTCGAACTGAAATCGGCCTACCGATAGAGAATGGACTCGGAGCCGGCGATTCGAATGAGAAGGTGGAACTGAAATCGGCCTACCGATAGAGAATGGACACGGAGCCGGTGATTCGAAGGAGAAGGTCGAACTGAAATTGGCCAGTTTCTAGAAAAAGAACTGGGCCCGTGATTTGAAGAGAGACGGTCGAACTGAAATCGGCGTTCATACTCCGTTCCCAAGAACATTATTACTGAATGTGTTATTGAAATACCAGCCAACTGTTGAGTGTCACCGGCTCTGACTTGCTTACAATTGTGTATATAATCGATACATAAAGATATATAAAAAGAACTAAACCCATGGCGTTGCAGTGTTCTACTGATTATATGCCATTTTCTAACTATCAGCAACCGCAGATCGCGTAAATCCGGTGTTAACAATATTCTCGACCTCTCGTATGAGAGGGCTAATCTAACCAGGCAATAACGGGAAGTCCTACAGTGGCCAGTCCGAGATCAAACAACACAACGTAGACAGACTGGTTAAAGGTCAGGGAGGATTGGTCAAGGTACGCCTGGGATCGTGTTATATGACTAGTAGGTACTAAAATGAGTAACCCCTTGGAAAATAACCGGTGCTGTAAGTCTCGATGTGTGGATGTTGTAACGGACTTATGGCGATATGTCGTTGTAGCACCTTTGCTCATACGATCATCGAAATTATGTAACATCGAGTCTGGTCAGTAACTAGATTGCTGACCGTCTGAGAATACCAGCTGCTGTAAGCTTGGATGGGCAGGTGGTGTAATTGATAATGGCTTGAGATTGTTAACTGGAGAGCCGAGTTTCAATTCAAGTTGGGTCCGTTACATTCAGTTACGCGTGAATAACATTGAGAAAAGATATGAGTCAATCTGTTCCCCCTGAGCCATGGATTAAATATGAAGATTTGTATACTTAAATCATTATTCGCTCCTCCCCCCACGCCACACACATTAAAAATTCTTGAAATCTAAAAATATCTTCTGGATTTAAATAACATGCAAAGGGTTGGTAAGTTGTATAAAATGAATCAAGTACACACACACACACACACACACACACACACATATATATATATATATATATATATATATATAAATTATTTTTATTACTGTAAGCGTTAATGTAATGGATTCTTTATATTTGAAACAGACATCTCATTTTTACTCATCAAAAAGCGTCGATTACGTCTATCGTCCTCTGCATTCGAGAAATATTAATAAAGAAGATGCATTTTTTAATTAAGCATTATTGTATTATTATTGACATAATACACTCTATTTAATAAATAAAATGCGTACAGTTTTATATTTATGCAGATGATAGCACAATGTATAGTTACACCTCCCAAAATAAAAATGATCAGAGAGTGGCAGCCGACCTCCCTACTCACCTAGATCTAACAGTTATATTGGGGAAAACTGACTTGTAACTTTCAATACTTTAAAATTTAAGTAAGTAACTAGATCATCACCAGCAGACACTAAATTCTCAACAGTCACGATGAATAGTTCTTCTTCTTCTATGTGCCCTGTCCCTTCAGGACGTAGGCGATCATGGCTCTCCACGTCTCCCTATCCCTTGTGGCTCTTTGTATGTTTGCTTCTGTTGCTCCTGGCAATCCCCGTTCCGTCATCCACCTGATCAGACCCTGCAAATATGTTATCCGCTGCCTTCCTCTGTCTCTCCTTCCTTCTATCTGACCAGTCAGTATCAGGTTCTCCAGGCTCTCCTTCATCATTGCATGTCCCAGGAACTTCAGTTGTCTCTTCCTGATGCTCAGCATCAATTTCCTTTTTGTTGCCATTCTTTCCAACACCTCATCTTTGCTTCCCTTGCTTTGAGCGTATTTTGGGATACAAATTCACCGCAGATCTTAAGTTGTACTCATATATATATATATACGAACCAGAACTAAAAATGCCGGTAAAATGGTCGGTTCCCTGTGCAGCTTGAGTATTTCCTTGACCCTCCTTCTATACTCTATTCTTACAAGAACTGGATCAGATTAAAAAGGGAGCAATTGTGCCATATCTAGTCTGGATCTGCCTAGTCATCAAATATTAACCTTGATAAAGAATTTTTAAAAAATAAATTCCCTCCAAGCAAGAAAATAATGCCACTAAGACGATAAGTCACTGGGAGTGAAAGAGAATGCAGAGACGGAAACCCAATCTTAAACAGAAAAAAGGGATAAATCTCTACTCTTATTCAAAAGCATATCCTGTGAGTCAGGAAATTTTTATCCATTCTACAACAACGTCAATCAACTTTTATTTTGAGTGATGTCTGGGCTTTATATTTGGCGACCATTTAGTAAAATTATTCTATTTAAAGATCTTTCGAAACTGTTGTGCATTTATCGGAGAATTACAAACATGACCAACCTTCAAGGTTCCAGTTTCTGTCGTAGCCTGCAAGACAATAAATAAATAAATTAGTGAATTCAGCAGATATACAAAGATAGAAAGGGGCGTAAGACAAGGATGTGTCTTTTCACCTGATCTATTCAAATTAGTAAATTACTAATGATTAGTAATATCAGATAGTAAAAGTAATCAAAAATCTTTATTAGCAGCAAACCGCCTGCATACGGACAGGTAAGGAATTCAGCAGATATATAAAGATAGAAAGGGGCGTAAGACAAGGATGTGTCTTTTCACCGGATCTATTCAACTTGTACAGCGACACTATTCTGAGGACCCCAGATGTTATGCCAGGATTCGTCATCGGAAGCCACAATTTGAACAACATAAGGTTCGCAGATGATACAGTGCTGATAGCAGACACGGAAAAAAAACTACAAGATCTCCTACAGAAGGTAGCAGAAGAGAGTGAAAAGAAAGGACTACAAATAAACTGCAAGAAAATCGAATGCATGGTCATCAGCAAAAAGAACAGTTCAAAATGCCAAATACAGGTGGGGGATATTAAAATCAAGCAGATACAAAAATTTAAATATCTGGTAAGACGGAAAGTGCGATATTGAAATCCGAAGGCGAATTCACATGGCAAAGAACGAGTTCCAGAAGCTGAGTAAAGTATTAAGAGACAGGAAAATTTCGCTAGAAACAAAGAAAAAAGTACTATATTGCTATGTGATGTCAGTTCTTCAATATGGCAGTGAATGCTGGACAATATCATCGAAGATGAAGAAAAATTTGAAGCAACTGAAATGTGGTTCTACAGGAGATTACTGGATATAAAGTGGGGGATCAGTTTCTAATGACAATCAATATATAAACTGACCCCTTACTTTGTGGTCACAGCAGTTTTTATACATTTAAATTCCTGAGATGGAAAAGTACAAGGATGCATTCCAGAAATTGAGTGAAGTATTTAGAAACAGGACAATTTCGTTTAAAACAAAGAAAAAAGTACTGGATTGCAATATGGCGTTGAGATGCTGGTCAATATCATTGAAGATGAAGGAAAAAACTTGAAGCAACTGAAATGTGGTTCATGCTGCGTATATCATGGGTTGAGCATGTGAGCAATGATGATGTTTTGGAAAGGATGGAAACAAAAAGAAAATTAATACTGAGCATCAGGAAAAGACAGCTGAAGTTCCTGGGACATGCAATGAGAAAGGAGGGCTTGGAGAATCTGATACTAACAGGCAAGATAGAGGGGAAAAAAGAAATAGGCGAAAGCGCGGATAACATATTTGAAGGGCCTTAGCAGATGGGTGACAGAACGAGGGTTGCGTGGTGTAAGAGGAAAAAGCGTGCTAAGAGCCACCAGGGATAAGGAGACATGGAAAGCTATGATAGCCTACGTCCTGAAAGAACAAGGCACGTAGAAGAAGAATTAAGGTATTAGGGATATAGTGTAATCGGCTAGATTTCAATTCACTTACGCACTTGGAAAAGGTATTAATTCAGCTCTTCTCCCTCCAGGTTGAATAGCAGCAGAGATTGAATTCTTTAACCTTAGTTGGTAACAGGTCTACCGCAGAAAGTAATGGTAACCTACTGCGGGAAAAATCTTCTGTCTAGTCAGTCATATCTCGAATGAGACTATTATGGTTTATAAAATGGCGAGTGTGCTAAAAATAGAAAAAGGTAGACACACTGACGCCAAGAATTCAAAATTTGGTGACAAAACAAGTCAACGGTTTCTTTTGGTAGAAGTAGCAGTAAGAAGTAGGAGTGAAGGACTGTAGTTTGGTGGAGAGATTTGAAAAGAGGAAGACGCTGTCAGTTGACCACGAGAGTCCAGAAGGGATAGGCGCGTTTACTACTATGATCCCAGAGTGAAGAGAATTCAGCTAGTCTGCTCCTGTATCCACACACAAAAATTAACGGTTGTTAACTTAATGTAAGAATCTAAAATTTTAAATAAAAAATAAACGTCATTAACTCGAGTTTGTGTTATCTTCTGATTATACAAAACCAAGCAACACAACAATACATTATTACCCAAGCGTGTATCAAGTATGGCACTTAACTGACTGATATGGATAAAAGGATTCAACAGCAGGACAGACTGGGTTCTATAAACACGGTTGGCAACCGGTCTGCCGCAGAAAGCAATAGCAATTTACTGCGGGAAATTTTTCTGCCCAGTCAGTCATGTCTCGAATGAAACATGATCACCCAAGCGTTTACCACATATATCAATTAACTGACTGATTAAGGTATTATTATATCACGGATATAATAATACCTAGAATACGGAATTCAAACTGGAAATATTCTTCCTTGCATAACAAGTTTATAAAGCATTACATTAATAATGAAATAATGAAACGGGACCCATAATACAGTGCTCAGTGTGAACACATGATAAATCCATTATAGCAGAATTAGATGATCAATAAGAAAAACTCACAAGCGAATGCTCAGTACATTCAACATAGCGCAGTTATGATTGTGGCTATACTATAACTTCTCATAACAGAGAATAAATCAGTGTTTCAAATACTAGAGAATATATTTCTATGTAAACAAAATTCATTATGATGATAAAAACTTCCTTCTAGAGACGTTATGTTTTGAAATAAGATTTTGAGCTCTTAAATGTCTTAACCATTCGTTGGTTTATGTTGTTTCTGTGATTTTCTGGTTAGAAAAATCACAGGGACAATATGTTGTAGAGTTGCTGACACCCCTGCAGCACTCTTAATTATGGAATAGCATATGGTCTAAAATGGTGTATTTAAGTAAAGAATAATAACATTCTAGCCGCAATATTCTGACTGATTACTTCGGTGACTATTGCGATCGAAACCCCACCTCTCTGTGTTGTAAATTATGTCTTGTCTGCTATTGTAACTATTATACTGTCCTGTGAATATTCGTTTAGCACTGGATATTGTGCTGAATAATACCGTAGCACACTTTCGTGTAGTGCTTTATCGTATTTACCTCAGCGATACAACAAAATATAAACTAACGAATGGTTAAAACATTTAAGAGAGCAAAAGATTCTTTACCAAATTGATGAAGACATTGCCAAAATTTTACCAATAAATTTACTTACTCCAGTAGAGTCTATACACGAATATCTCTGTGTATCTTTCAAGTACAGTGTAGCTGGGTACTCTGAGAATAAACCACGTGTATGGGACGCTGGCTATACTCTTCACACCTTTCATGTACACTTCTCCGATGGCCACAACAAATATCTTGACATCTTCGCGTTTCAGTATGTCGGCCTGTGACCTGGTCCACAGAAGATTGTTCGTTCTGCCGTTAGTGATGGCGATGGCCACGTTAATTACGTGTAGTCTGGCTCCATCTTTTAAAGTAAATGAGAAACGTCGGATATAGTTTAAGGCACGATTTGTGTATTCCTGTCCTTTAATATACGGGATCCTGTCAATAGCCTTCAACACTTGTTGCAGATCACTGTAGGTGTTCAGATTGAAGTCATCTCTTTCCCATGTGCTGTAAGTGACAACACCGACTCTCACATGGCTTGGTGCTATACGGAAGTACTTGATGACATTCTTCACAAAGCTTTTCACTCTCTTGAAGTTTTCCTTACCAACATACGTGGATGAATCGATGATAAACATGATGTCCATTTTAGCGGTGTCATAACCTATGAGAAGAGACGTTACAATATGTTAACAATTGGTGAAGACAAGAATTTTGTATTAGAATATGCGAGGGTGGTTGGTACAATTTATTATAACCATGATATCGACTTTAACGTTGTCACAACCTAGGAGTGCAGACAATATTGGTTTCTAAGTAAAATCGTAGAATACAATCAGTTACCTTTAAGGTTTGTGACAATATATTTAATATTTTATACATAGGATTCTGTGAGGAATATCTGTACCTGATTAGATAAGAAAGCTGATCGGTAGTTCTATTAAGGACAATAAAATAACTGAGAATAAAATAACATTTCTATATTTTTTCGAAAAGTGGAAGAGTCAACATTCATTTCTGCTATTAATATTTTACCCCGAGATTGAAATATTAGATTTTATCTTACACACATCTGCCTAACAAACGCATTCCCAGAGAGCAAATCCTTAAATATTTTCTTTTGCTTTTCAACTATCTTTGTATATACAGGTATATTTTCTCTCCTTGTTTTGTTATATATATATAACAATAAAAACTGTGAGAGGCCGTGAACGTTTATTTTACAGTGTATTTTTATTGTCGTTGTTATCATACATATTATGATATTTTAAGTGTCCATAATGGTATTTGTGACGCTACACGTGTTTCGAATCTAAGATTGACTCTCTTCCGGAGAATAAATATGTGGCTTTACATATCGAGTTCCTTTTGTTTCTGACGGCCAATTTCTTGCTTATATATAGGTAAGTAGAAAATTAAAATAGAAATAAATAATAAATAATAAAGAATAAAGAAACAAATCAAATCAGTGAAGTAAAAAATAAAATAAAAAATAAAGTAAATCCAATAAATCAAATGAATCAAATAAATTAAATGTTGGCGTGTTGAATAGTCTGTGTTTTCTCACATCAGCACATGCATAAACGAATAAACCAAGAAATAAATGAATGATTAAATGAATAAATCAAGTGCTTATCGAAATTTGAAATGATTTTGGTCTGGGATCCCTCTTTAGTACTTAAAAATTATCTTCTAGGCGCCTTTGTTTATTTATGTTTTTTCATCTGTCAGTTGGTTGCTTTTATTGCTTCGACGGTGTGTGTGTGTGTGTTTGTGTGTGTATGTGTGTTTGTGTGTCTGTGTGTGTTTCTGTGTGTGTGTCTGTGTGAGCGTGTGTGTAAGCGCTTCTTATTTTGTCTGTATGTTTTAGAATTATTTTAGAATTATTTTTTATGGGTTATCTGGTTCTTTTTTATTGTTTGGGGTTATCATTTGAATTTGGTTTGTATGTATGTGTGTGTGCTTATGTGTGTGTATGTATGTGTGTGTCTGTGTTTTTGGATGTGTGTGTGTTTTTCTGGTTCTTTGTTATTGTCATTTGAATATGTGTGTATATGTTTGTGCATGTATGTGTGTGTCTGTATATTTTTCGGTGTGTATTTTTTCATCATGTCGAAGGCTTGCATTTTTTTATGAATCTTTCTTCCTGCATTATTAATGTTTCGTAGTCTGTATTTTGTTAAATAGGTGCAAAAATTTCACTATAATAATTAAAATGATCTAATAGTCAATTAATAATGCTGATCCCAATTCAATCAAATATTAATACTAATATCCCCCAAAGTTATTTTTAAGTCTGCTCACATTCTCCAAATTAGAAGTTGCTTTATTCTGATTGCTCCACACTCTCTATACAGCAATGCCTCCCTGATTAAATGGGTTTTGCTTTTTTTAACTTTTAAAACCCTTCAACTTGAAATAAACCTCATCACTTGGTAAGACACAAGAAATGTCAAAACAAAATAGCTACTTTTGTAGTGATAGTATAACATATTCATGTTATAATTTCTGAATATATATATATATATATGTATAGCATAATGATGATTCACGTATACTGTCTTAATATGTATAGGAAAACTACTAAAAAGTTTTAAGTTTAAAAATGTAATTTTGACAGTATTTATATATTTCTATTATTATGTATATATATTTATATATAATAAATATATTATATATTCTATTTTATATATATATATATATATATATATATATATATAATAGAAATAAATAAATACTGTCAAAAATACATTTTTAAACTTACAACTTTTTAGTAGTTTTTCCTATATATATATATATATATATATATATATATATATATATATATATATATTAGTAGTAGTAGTAGTAGTAGTAGTAGTAGTAGTAGTAAGAACTAATGAAATGACATTCCATAGTTGGTAGCATTTACATTTTAACAGTGCTCGATACATACTAGAGCAATATTTGCAGTAATATTCTTATCATTTATAATAAAACATTTTCGGCAACTTAAGAACTGTTGTGCTATATTCGGCATTTCATCAGCACCTCATCAGGTAATAAGCCTGGTGATGAGCTGATTATAGCACTGAGACAGGACAGCTGTTGTGTAGCGAAAAACTGGCTTTATTATGACTCTTCAACAATGAATTGAGTTCTTTCGGTGACCGGCGTGTGTATACACCGCTTATATATAACATTTTTTTCCTTTTTCTGATTCCATACGACTATGACTTCGGGGTTAGCGACTCCGACGAACACCAAATCGGTCGAGTTTCAATCCCGGCCAGAAGAAGGTGTATGTCTATCCACACTGATCAGCTGTGATACAGCGAAACAGGCTTGGATGTGGATGACTAATATATATTTGTAACCATAATGGACACTTAATATATAATAACAACAATAAATCTACACTTGAAACAAATCTTTCACGCCCTCACACACTTTTTATTCGCTATATATATATATATATTGTTTAATTACTTAGTTTCTGGTCATAATATGATTAGACTAGTGCACATTTGCATTAAAAAGTATTCAACTTTTGAATATTTTCCATCTGTAAACGAGTTATTACGTGACCTAGGTTTCTACCATGAGTGGTGTTTTCAGGCGATTTGCAATAACTGCAAATAATTGTTGCAAATCACCTGAAGACACCACTCATGGTAGAAACCTAGGTCACCTGAAGACACCACTCATGATAGAAACCTCGTTTGCAAATGGAATATATATATATATATATCATCCTATGTCTGTGGCATGACTCGGAGTTTCGTGCACTATGCGATCATAAAATCTTATAAGAGTAAAGAAAATATATATAATTTATGGTTTCTAGAAAAACCTTCTATGAAATCATTTAAATAACCCTAATTTACTAAAAAAAAAGAAGAAAAAAAAAGAAGTGAATTGATGACTACATGCAGATATAGAAATAAATATCTGCTCAAATACGTTGGCCCAGATTAATATAAATTTTTCTATGGAGACCTTTTTACTTTATTTTTTATTATTATTGTATTTTGTTTTCCCCTAAAATAAAGCAACAATTAATCCCCGTTGGCCCATAATCACAAAACGTGTAACCTCTGACCGAAAAATATTCGACCCAGTAACTGAAATTTTAATTAATTTAACTTCAAAGTTTTTACTTTAGAATTTCATGCTTAAATTTTAGTTCAAATCAACTTATATTTTTTTTTAATCCTATCACCTCAAGCAAGGCGGTAACGCCACTGATGCGCAGGGGGCTATGTAAGAGAAAGAAGATTGGAAAAGAGAAAACCGGAAACCACACCCTAAACAGGGAACAAGGGATGAGCCTCTTCACCTGTTCAATAGACGTGGGTGGAGTGTGAACCGGGCGATAGTTTAGTCTATCTACTCCAATTGAAAAAAAAGAGTAAAAGAATGGAAAAGAGTAAAAGATTGGAAAGAGAAAACCGGAAACCACATCCTAAACAGGGAACAAAGGATGAGCCTCTACACCCTTTTCAATAGACGTGGGTGGAGTGTGAACCGGGCGATACAATTAAAAACTTAAAAATATGTATATAACTCCCAGGAACAACGCCAGAACCAAAAATTAAATTCCCTGAACGGTCAGTTCATGATAAACACCTGAAAGTGAATTAAACTCTGAGTCGTGCGATAGACGTATAATAATATATATTAATATATACCTTATAGCTCTGTTATATTACATTAAACACTAGTTTATTAACACCAGAAAAATATTAGCATTTGTGCGTCTACTTGCGTATATCTAAACTTATTTATAAATCGAACTTTGACTGTGTGTGTGTGTATGTGTGTGTCTGTGTGCGTGTGTGTGTCCGTTACCTATAGACTCCGAAACGGCTGAACCGATTTTCTTGAAAATTTACACAGTTGTACTATAAGCGTCTGCGAGTGTTCTTAACCAGGTTTTGTGTCGAGGTACCCACGATAAATATCGAAAATCGATAATCGAAAAAATCGGGTTATAGAAGGAGTGGTCCGATTTTAATCAAATTTGATACACTCATAGACAAAGACATAACAATATATATATATATATATATATATATATATATATAGGGCAAGATGTTTGTGTGTGTGTCTGTTTAACTGCCTGTATGTCTGTATTTTTTTCAGACCTTTTATTTTAGTTTTTGCTTTGGGTTTGGCTCTAAGTAGGTATCATTGTAGTTCTTAGTCTCAGCGATGATGCCATTTACTCAGAGGACTTATTTAGCCTTCAAAATTCAGTTTACGACGAAAAAACTTATTTGATATCTATAGTAGGAAATCAAAATTTGACTTACACACATTCATTTTTCTTTCAGTCTACAGTTTCGCTTTAACTGGAAACAACTATTACTTTTTAGTTTCTCGTGCCAACGTCCAAAGAGTCTGAGTTCCAGGACCATGGATTAGTTTTAAAGCTTTCATTACACCCGAGCAACGCCAGGCTGTACTGCTAGTTTATTGATATATTGAAACCAACTAGCATTAACTCATGTTTTCTTCATTATAATAGTGAAAGCCCCTAACGATATAAGTTAGCCGTTACAAAAAACTTAATTCAACGCAAACATATGATATCTTCTTCTAAAACCATATTCTATAAATAATTACATAACATTAAACACTTGTTAACAATGGATTTCCTAATCCCTTTATTAATCAACAAATTAAAATGTATCTCAATAAACTGAATAATATTTCTAACAAAATTGACAATATTAATAATAATAGTGTACGTCAAAGTAAACATATCTCTATTAACTTATACTTTTGCAACCAAATGTTTAATAATTCAAACATGATAAAATAACACTCGAAAACATAATAGGTAGAAAATGTTAAACCTATTAATAATAATAAACAAATTAAGCTCATAATATACTATAAAAAATTTAAAATAATTGATCTCATAGTCTTTAATAACCACACAACTAAATACTCTACAGAAAGCCAACGTAGCGTATCAATGTACATGCCTGTTCAGAGATTGTATCTTATACTAATAATAAACCCACTACATATATTGGTTTTACTACAACCACGCTGTCCCGTAGACTGATTTGTCATCTTTTTGAGTATATTTCTATTAAACAACATTTCTTAGAAAACATGTCCAGACAGATTTTAGTTGATAACACAATAATACTTACACATACACACATTAAAAAGAACATTCAGATATTAGAAGCCATCTACATTAAATCAGAGCAAGCCACACTCAATAAAATCACATTTCAAACTAGTCACAACACATTACATTGCATTTAAATGTATTGTTTTGTTGCTAACATTTCGGTCTCTCACATAGTATGACGTCATAGATCAGCATTACTAATTTACGACCTGTGTCTGCTATTCGGTGACCGTTATCGTGGCGTAGTAATGTTTTCAGTCAACACAAGAGAATATCATCTTCGATGGTGAATACCTTTATGTTAATGTCCTTACTATCACTCTGAGGATGGCTCGTTTAAGCCGAAAGCCTAGGACCAGCGTAATAAAAAAATATTTATATGTTCGACAGTTTTTGTCTTTATTTTCACCTGAAATCACCTGAGATTAAAGCTAAAATACGATGTTTAGAACGGTTCATGATTAAACATAATAGACATTCATTGTCTATATTTAATAGTATATGTCTAAATCCTACGTTACTAAGTTAGAAAAATATACTCACCTCGCAATTTTATTTCTGAAAGTTCTGTAAGGAAAAAAATAATGCTTTGTTAAATACTTTATAGAAGGACGAAAAATTCAGAATTAAACATTTGAAATATTGTTTAGTTCATAAACAAATGGAAGTGAACTGTTGATGATTAGTGTAACAACCAACATTAATAGAGTAAGACATGAATATATCCGTTGTTTTAACGGTAAATGTTTAGATGATGAATTTTAACTGAATTAAAATTCTGCGTCTAAATTAATGTTTCGGACGAGCTCATGTGCGGTTCGCCTCTAAATGGAAAGTGGTTCTGACTGTCGCCAATCGGAAGCATTTGCAAGGTTTCGTACCGGGCCTAAACGTAATTTTCCAGTGTCTGAAAGCGCTTATCGAGGGTGGGCCGGAAGCTGATCATATCTGGTCGGGTCGGCGCGGTGAGGTGGGTATGATGTTGAGAGACCTGAAAACTACTAGTGATCCACGCAAAGACATCACTGACGACACCCTCTAGTGCCCCCACTACGGTGCGTGTGTTTAAAAAAAATCACCCAAAAATCAGTCGAACATTTTTTCTTCTTGTTCACATTTATTTGGCGGAATTCTCTTTTCGTAGTCATTTTTGGCATAAAACCGGTCGAAACGTCGTAAATATGGCAACCAAAGATAAGAAAAACGGTCTAAACAATTAAATTAGTGTAAATAATTAAAATACCTTCTCAGAAATATAGACAGATCATAAAGAAAACCAAGACGTTCAACGGTTGGAACGTTGTGAATGTGGAAACAAAGATGAAGACAACAGTTCAAACACTCTGCATAGTGTAAATACTTCAAATACTTCATCTCAGAAATATATTCAAATCCTGACAAAGGCCGAGGCGTACAACGGTCGAAACGTCGTGAATATGGCAACAAAGATGAAGACAATAATCCGGACAATGTAAATAGTGTAAATAGTTACGGCACTGTGCTGGTTTTGGGAAATGCAAGAGATTTCTGGTATTTAACATTGCATTTATCCAATACTGCCCTTCGTCAATTAACATCGGCCAGTGTGTAGAAGCGTTAAAGACCCTCGTCGACTTTCAATTCTTTTCTGCGATGTCTGAGAGAAAATCCATTTCTCCGCTCTCGAGTGGGGGCTTATATATCTGTGTTTCGGCTTTTTCTCATTCGTGCATTTTAAATGCATTTGTGCCGATCCCAAGGCGACCAAGACGCTATAATTCAACCCTGCAACTGGCTTCCTTGAACAACAAAGTCTATCCTGACAAAAAATGGGACGTGACACTTTAAATTTAATCCACAATACTTTGAAAATATTTTGCTTTTTCCTGAATAAACAGGGACATAACTTTTAGACCATGCAAATAAATAATATATAACTAAATAAAAATTAAATTAAAAAAATGTGGATTATCTCTTTTAATCCTGTTGTGGGATTAACGCCGCAGTCGCGTAATTACAAGCGGTGGGATTTTTGAGAGTCTCATGTTTTCATACTTCAAACAGTTTAAAGACATCACGTTCCTTTTCTTCCACTGGTCGCATTAACACGGTTGGATCTGAACATTCATCAACAACAACGATGAAGTTTCTTTTTGTTTTTTTAATTAATATTTTATTGATTTTGTTAAAAATCCAGGATTCGCTTTTTACTTACTGAGGCATTCACAAATTTGTAGAATATAATTTACATGATATATATCGTAAAAATGACTATTTATCGTGCATCGCAACACTGAAATTGTAGCACTCAAACGTCTTAAGTCATTGTTTCTCTCATTAAATTTGAAACAATTTTATGAACAACCAATAAGAAATTCTTCTTCTTTGTGTACTTCTTGCTACAGGACGCTGTAACATTCTACCCTGTGTTTCTCTTAATAAGGTTTATGCTTCTTTATCTCCCCAATTGCTGGTCTACGATATTTTTACACAAATTCGTTAGATAGATTACTGTTTTCAGTGTACCTTGTGTGTATCAGATTTTCAAGGATCTATTTCCTCGATAAACAGTCAGGTTAGCCAAATGCAGACGACAATTCTACTCCTGCAGCTTATTCTCTCGCACTACCCGCCTTTGGAACTCGCTCCCGTATTCTTGCTTTCCTGACGGCTACAACCTCCAGAAACTTAAATGCAAAGTCAATACTCATCTACTAACTACTGGACTCTAGCTCTCTACCCACCCCAGTATAACCATCCCTTTCTCTCCACCTATGTATCTGTCATCGCACCTGCTTTCTCAGCTTTCTATTGTTCCTTTCTAACTAGTTTGTACTCCTCACTCTTTTCTAATTAATCTTTTTACATTTATGTAGCCCCCTGCACATCAGTGGCATTTCCGCCTTGCTCGCGGTAAAATGATTTAAAAAAAAAAAAAGAAAAGTTTTAGAAATTTCAACGCTCTATTTGCAATTCTATGTGTAAGCGTCCTTTATTTCCATTTTCCTTAAAACTTCTCTGTTAACCACTGTTCAGTTCATACTATTCTCCGTATCCTTCTGTAGTCCCTCAGTTCTGCTGCATCAAATCACTTCATCTTTGAAGTTATATTTTCAAACAAACGAGAACTGATATTACATAACAATTTAGTATTATTTTCTTTATTTCTTAAAAAAATCCTAGGCTTACGTCCATATCACATTGAATACACCGGTTCTCGCTCGATCGCCGAATTTAAGGAACGTTGACCCTGGTCAGTACTTAGATGGGTGACCGCTTGGGAATACGACGTGCAGTAAGCGTTTAGTGACGGATGTGCTTTGTGGTGTAGTGGATATTCACTCGGAAAGAGAAATCGGTGAGACGAGTTCGAATTCCAGTTGAATACCCTGCATTCACTTAAGCACTGGTACCCTTGGGAAAGGTATTAATCCGTCTCTTCCCTCTAGTTATGTGTTAAAAATCAAATATCAATGAATCTTGATACTCGAAAAGAAAAAAGTATTACTAGACACAAAAACAACAAATTGTTGAAAGAAAAATGTATTACCAGCAATAAATTGTTGAAAGAAAAAGGTATTACCAGCAATAAATTGTTGAAAGAAAAAGGTATTACCGGAAATAAATTGTTGAAAGAAAAATGTATTAGCGGCAATAAATTGTTGAAAAAAAAAAGGTATTACCAGCAATAAATAAATAAGAAAAATTAGTTAGCAATAAATGACCCGCTGAGGTTGATATGCCATTAAACAAAACAACCAACCAACCAATAAAAAATCCTTCTGTAAGGTATTTTTAGCTATTTGCAAAGAATGAAGTTACCAATATCATTGTTATTTACTTTATAGAAATCTAAATGCCGGAATCTACGTACCTTCCACTCTGTATTCTTTGATGACTTGCTGATTTTCTGCAAGAAAAAAAAATGAAAGAAGACGCTGTTGTAATTTGAACTCATGGTGCGATTTTGTCCTAAACATCAAGGAACTATAATGCTATTTGGCTAAGTTAAAAGAATCAAACGACGATTTCATTGACAACAAAAGTGACAAAGAATGAAAAAAAAAATATCGAGTAAATGCTCAAAAATCTAATCTTACAAATCGAAATAATTTTGAAAAAAACTGAATTTAAAACCGAACGAAATTAAAATAATTACCTAAAAATTGCAAGCGTTCTTGATAACCTGTTGACAAAAATAAAACAGACAACATTAGAATTGAATAATCAGGATAAACTGAAGGGTATGTGAAATGTAATAAAACATTGCTTGAATAAAGTGTAGCGGAAAGACTTGTATAAAAGCGCTTATCATTTGACATTAATTATTTTTCATGTGAATGATTACAAAATGGGACGATGAAGAATGATGACTGGTAAATTTTTAGTTTTGTTCCCCGAAGGCCTTTACCCCGTCAAATCTTTCCTAAACTTCCTTAATTACATGCAAATGTAAATGCTGAACTCAAATCGATAATTGTTTATTGAAGAAAGCTACCTTCTTTCCTGTTATCGATCAGAATAAAATCGGACTATATCTCACCCCTTACCACCGTTCTCATATCTGGTTCACCACTGAATGACTTGACGCGTAGGATACTTATTTCGGCCTGTTTACTTCCTTTGAGCAGATACTCCGCGATTTGTTTGGTTTCCGAACTCAATTTCCGCGTAGTAATTGCAAATAGGAAGTAAATTTGTTGAAAAATCGGCAAACTACGCGTGAAGTCATTCTGCAGTGAATAACATTTTTGAAGCGTGGTTACGGGGTGAGATAAACAGCGAAAAGAAGTTCGATATTTTTCTGGTTGTAAACTTGAAAAAGGTAGGTTTCGTCAATAAACAATTATCGATTTGAGTTCAGCATTTACTTTTGCACGGAATTAAGAATATTTTGGAAAGATTTGAAGGGATAAAATCCTTCGGGGAACAAAACAAAAATATAACTGATTACTTATTGAAGAAAAAACTACTAAAAATAACAAACCTTCCAAATTCCACTTCCTGTCATAGCCTGCAAAAAAATAAAAATAGAACAAAATAAAAAAAATTCTGGATGAACAACAGCAAAATTTAAATGTCTTTGTTTGGGATGTAAACAATTAAAATATTGAATGAAATAATCAAAAGATTTCAATTCATACAAGATATGCAGTCATTAGAAAATAAAAAAAATAATAAGTAACACAAATTCTACTCCATTAGTTTCTTTTCTCGCACTTCCCGCCTGTGAAATTCCCTTCCGTTTACTTGCTTCCTCAGTAGCTACAATCTCCAAGAATTTAAATGTAAAGTCAATAGTCATCTCTTATCTCACTAATTTGCATCCTCTCTCTCATGTTCTCATCTCATTTCTTCAGTATTCTCATCCATCTCTTACCCGCTTCCTGACACCTCCTGTATTCTGTCACTCCATCTCATAACTACCCTCCTGTGTAACCCCCTGCACAACAGTGGCAGTGGCCTTGCTTGAGGCAATACAATTATTAAAAAAAAAGTCAATGTCGGATATTCCATATTTTGATTGCTTAATAAATCCAACTTGACACACAACTATACGTTTTCAGAAGCCAACGAAAAGATGTTTTTCATTTTTGAATTGACCGATAATAAATCGTCCTTTATTCGATAATCGATTTTATGATTTTGTCATATGCGGACATCGTAGGGAGCAAACTGGATACGCAGTCGTATATATTGACCAATTAGAAAACAGGAAAAACACGATCCTTTTCTTGGTCCCGAAATGTTCATTTACGCGTGATTTTGCCTTTTTTCTTCAGAAGCCGTTCCCGGGACGTAAGTCTCGGCTACATGTATTTTTTTTACTCACTCACATTTTACACACTCTTTTGTGCTGCGTTCTATCTTTCTCTTAATTTTTCATGCAACGGACGAAGAGCTGCACCTGTTTATACATTCAAAGAAACAGACGACAATTTTTCCACTCTCTCTTTCACCCTTTCTTCCTCAAATGGCCAGCAGCAACCAAGGAAAGAGAGGAACAAACTCAACCTACAGATGCCTATTCGTGCACACATACAGAAAGAAATCACCATAAGACATTTCTTCATAAAAACAAACTTTCCAATGAAATGTTCATTGGAAAGTTTGTTTTTATGAAGAAATGTCTTATCTGCTTGACGAAAACTTAGCCTAATTCCCCGTATTTAATAAATCAGAAGGCCTAATAGAATAAATCGGTTGTTTGCAGAGAAATTGAAAGATAAAAATCTCATTTTTATGATGAAAAGATTATTTATTATTATTTATCCAAATTATTTTTAAACAAGATAATTTTGATCAATAATAATAAATAATATTTTTATCATAAAATAAAGCAAAATTTTTCAGTAAAAGGGAAAAAAAAACTTTTTAAATTGCCCATGAAAAATTTTCACAATAAACAAAAAAAAACTTACTCCAGTAGAGTCTGTATACCAGTGACCATACGTATCTTTCAAGTTCGGTGTAGCGGGGTACTCTGACAACAAACCAAGAGTATGGGAAGCTGGCTATACTATCCACACCTTCCATGTAGACTTTTCCGATGGCTACAACAAATACCTTGACGTCTTTGCGTTTCAGTAAGTGGCCTTGTGACCTGGTCCAAAGAAGGTTGTTCGTTCTGCCGTTAGTGATGGCGATAGCCACGTTAACTACGCGCAGTCTGGCTCCATCTTTCAAAGTAAATGAGAAACGTCGGACATAGTTTAAGGCACGATTTGTGTATTCCTGTCCTTTAATATACGGGATCCTGTCAATAGCCTTCAACACTTGTTGCAGATCACTGTAGGTGTTCAGATTGAAGTCATCTCTTTCCCATGTGCTGTAAGTGACAACACCGACTCTCACATGGCTTGGTGCTATACGGAAGTACTTGATGACATTCTTCACAAAGCTTTTCACTCTCTTGAAGTTTTCCTTGCCAACATACGTGGATGAGTCGATGATAAACATGATGTCCATTTTGGCGGTGTCATAACCTATGAGAAGAGAGGACATTAGCATATGTTAACAACTGGTGAAGACAAAGTGTTTCCATTAGAATATACGAGAACGTTCGATGATAAAATCCATTATGAACATCATCTCTATTTTAGAAGTGTCATGACTTAGGAGAAAAGAGGCATTTACAATACATTAATATTGTCCAAAACAAGGAATTTCATTTATCTTATGCAAGAAGATTTTCTGATGCGGCTGGTAGAACATTTCACACGAAAGATTACGAATCTATTAAATCGGATGCAATGACTATCAGGAAAGTCTACTTACCTCGCAGTTTAATTTCTTCCAGTTCTGCAAATGGAAAATAAATGAAGAAATAAAATTCAGATGAACGATATTTGATTGATGTACAAAAATTTGAAATTTTTTTGAAGAGTATCAGATTGTTAATTTGGAAACGAAAAGTCAGAAATAAAAAATGCAGGTTTTTGGAGTTAAGCATAATTAACCAAATATTATTAACCCAATTTTCCCATGAATATTTGTAATTAACCTAAGAAGAATCTTATAATTCCAAATGCGTATAGCATCATTTCTTCGTGAGGTAATATAAAAATGGCATTAGAATGGAATCAGCATAAACCTTATTGATAATACATACACATAGATGTAACGTTATATTTACCTTCGGCTCGATATTCTTCGATAATTTCTTCATTTGCTGAAAGGAAGAATAAGAAAATCACTTTTGCGCTCGTTATCTAAACTTATTTATAAATGGAACTTTGTCTGTGTGTGTGTGTGTGTGTGTGTGTGTGTGTGTGTGTGTGTGTGTCCGTTACCTATAGACTCCTAAACAGCTGAACCGATTTTCTTGAAAATTTACACAGTTGTACTATAAGCATCTGCGAGTGTTTTTAGCTAGGTTTTGTGTCGAGGTACCCCCGATAAATATTGAAAATCGATAATCGAAAAAATCAGATTACAGAAGGATTGGTCCGATTTTAATCAAATTTAATACACTCATAGACAAAGACATAAGAAACGATATTCAGAAGTTTCAAGGTTGCAGTTCTTACAATAATGCAGAAAATCGATAATATTTATAAATAAAAGGCAAGATGTTTGTGTGTGTGTCTGTTTATCTGTCTGTATGTCACTTATACAAATCCACAATTTTTATCCGATTCTCACCAAATTTCACACAAATATACTTTAGGCTGAGTCTGAGCTTCAGGACCATGGATTAGTTTTAAAGCTTTCATTACACCCGAGCAACGCCGGGCTATACTGCTAGTTTATGATATTGGCAGTAATGAAAACGGAAATGCATTTTTCTTCACTCGATTTCATGTAAGGTTATAAGTAATTATTAAATAAGATAGTTCATCATGAGATTAAATTAGGTACCTTCACCCATTCACCCCAAAACGGCATAGCATGATGTTAAAAGGGGATAAATTTTAATAAAATCAAAGTTTTATTATCAAAATATCTATGTTATCATTAAGAGAAAACATCAAATGTAGTTGTCATTCTTTTTCACATTTTGTAATCCTTTCTAACTCGTTCAAAATTTTGGTTAATATTTTGTTTTCCGTCAGTGATTCACGACATGGAAAACGTAATATTTCAATATTTTGTATAATCACTACCAAGGAAAACGTAATATTTTGCAATTCGTTTTTTGATGTTGAAAGACACATTAAATTTGAAATCATTGCAAAAATCAATAAATTTTCGGATTTTAATGAAACATTCAGGACTTATTCACAAATGAATAGAGTTATTTACGCATTTATTATTTTTTGAAAACCTTGAAAAATATTTTTTCATCTGTCAACCCCTCTAATGAATTGTATGAAACTTCTAGAAAATCAATATGTATCCCAATTTATTTTTTACTTAAATGCAGGATTTCTTGGAAAATATAAACCATGTATATTTTATTTGATTAGGAGACTATTTTCTTGAAAATCTGCTCCGAATAGTAAAAAGAAAAATGCATAAAAACGGTGCTATTTTTAATGTAGATAAACTCTTAATTGATTTGAATAAAAATTAATTTTGGAATATTTATTCTGAAAAAAATCGGTGCACAATGATTTTTTATAAAAATTGTTTTCATTTTTTTCCTTTCTTCCTTTTTCCTTTCTTCCTTTTTCCTTTCTTCCTTCTTCCTTTTCCTTTCTTCCTTTTTCCCTTCCTTCCTTTCCTCTTTCTTCCTTTTTCCTTTCTTCCTTCTTCCTTTCACCTTTCTTCCTTTCTCCTTTCTTCCTTTTTCCTTTCTTCCTTCTTCCTTTCTCCTTTCTTCCTTTCTCCCTTTTTCCTTTCTTCCTTCTTCCTTTCTCCTTTCTTCATTTTCCTTTCTTCCTTCTTCCTTTCTCCTTTCTTCCTTTTTCCTTTCTTCCTTCTTCCTTTTCCTTTCTTCCTTTTTCCCTTCTTCCTTTCCCCTATCTTCCTTTTTCCTTGCTTCCTTCTTCCTTTCTCCTTTTTTCCTTTCTCCTTTCTTCCTTCTTCCTTTCTCCTTTCTTCCTTTTTCCTTTGCTTCTTATGATGAATTATAAAGTTTCAAACATGTTTTCAATTACTTCCAGTCACTCAGCGTCGTCGGTTATTAAATTTATTAAGTAAAGTCTATATTTACAAATCGAAAATTGAAAAGCTTAATACAAATCATTTAGAATTAAGATGTTTAAAATAATATTAATAAGTTCTGTTAAACGGTGCATTTTATTTTACGATGGAAATTATAAGAGACTTGTCATTAAAAGATCACGTTTTTCAATGGTTGTTCCGCTTACGAAACGTTCACTCAAATTATGTCATTTTTGGTCACCATACTTTCAGAAGTGTAAACTGATTGTTAAGAGAAGCTGTTATTGCCTCGTTGAAAGGCCGACGATTCGGAACTTTCTGATTATGAAATACATTTATTCGAAAGTTCACGCTATGAAAAAGTAATATTTGTTTAAAATTAGATTAATTTAACTTTAAATTTTACCCGTGTATTGAATACTGCAGCCATATCTGGTCGGGTGCTTCGGCTATTCACCTCGTGGTTCACGACAAAATCCAACAGAGAATTTGTAATGTGATCGATACCGACTTGGCAGCTTGGCTGCAGTCGCTCGCTTATCGGCATGATGTGGCTTCGTTGTGCATCTTTTTCAAATACTTTCACGGCTTCTGCTTCAATGAACTTAGCTCACTGATGCCCTCTGTGTATGAATTTACACAAGCTACTAGACTAGCAACAAAGTCCCACCCTTTTACAGTGAAACCGATAAAATGTAACCGCAATTTCTACTCTAATAGCTTCTTTTATCGCACTTCCCGCCTGTGGAATTCCCTTCCGGATATTTGCTTCCCCGACAGCTACAATCTCCAGGAATTTAAATAAAAGGCCAATAGTCATTGCTATCTCACTACCTAGCATCCTTTCTCTCAAGCTCTTTCCTTCACCCACTCCACCCCATTACACCGGTGTTCTCATCCGTTTATTACTCTCCCCCTGACACCCCTATAACCTACCGCTCTTTCTCATCACTTTCCCCCAAGTAACACCCTGCGCAACAGTGGTTGTAAAACTGCCTTGCCTGATGTGAAATGATTTTAAGAAAAATTATAAAAACATAACGAGTCACAGATGTATATTTTATTTTTGAAAAGATGTATATTTTATTTTTGAAAGATTTTTAAAACAGAGAATTAACTTTTCTTTACAGATATATCGATCGCTCAAAATGGCCGAAAAATTGAAATTTTTAAAAATTTCAAATACTTCAAATCTGATAAATATAATTTTTGTTAAAAATTCACCAGATTATTTTTCCTAGGAATAGTAATTATAATTATTTAACTTTCAATTAAAACTAAAATAAAAAACTTCAAGATAATGTTTTTAATTTTAAAGACTACAATTAAAAATTTACATATATTTTCTTATTTTGCATCACGACTGTGGGAAACTTATTAGATGTCGTTATCAATAACATGTAAGATACAGAAGGAATAAATGTGAGAAATAGACAATACAATTTCTACACTGACCTAGATACCGCAAACGTTCTTTATAACCTGGTAAGAAAGAAAAGAAAAGAAGATATTTAGAATGAAGGGAATATTGTAAATTCAGATGTTTACGGGATTATCTGATTTATATAAAAACGTATATGTTACAAATAAATACACATTTAATAAGTAACGGAAGAGATTTGAGATATAGAAAGAAATTCAATATAAAAAAGTCTGCAGAGAAGAGACAGACGATTCTCGCAGTAGATATGTTTTTGTTGTATAAGAATTTGATTTGATTATTGTAAAGTCGTTCTATTTATTTATTAATGCGATTTTAGTAGAATCAATTTGAATAATTAAACTGATCGATGTTGCAAAAATATTAATTAATTATTTTTTTGATTTAGAAGTTTGTAAAAATGAGTTTAAAATTTATTTGACAGTTTCGAACATGACCAACCTTGTAGGTTCCAGTTTCTGTCAAAACCTGTAATAATAAACAAATTCGACATCATTAATAGGAGGGTCAGATGGCCTTGGAAATTTTAAACTGAAATGAATTAGGATGCAGGATATATAAGGAATATTTAATGTTGTTTCTATCAGAGATGGAAAACATTCCTGATTATATGGAGTAAATACTAGAATTTAAATTCATAACTGAGAAAATGCGAAGCAGTTCTATTCGGTTTGTTAGGATGATGGGATATTATTTCTGTCTGCCTTACATTTTGAATATGAAAAATCATGATTACTACGAAAAGCCTTCAATGCTAAAACAATGCTAAACCACAGTTAAATAAATTGACAAAGAAATGCACCTAAAACGAATTTAGCAATAAACAATTTACTTACTCCAATAGAGTCTATAAACAAATATCTCAGTGAATCTTTCAAGTTCAATGTAACTGGGTACTCTGAGAATAAACCATCTGTATGGGACGCTGGCTATACTCTTCACACCTTTCATGTACACTTCTCCGATGGCCACAACAAATATCTTGACATCTTCGCGTTTCAGTATGTCGGCCTGTGACCTGGTCCACAGAAGATTGTTCGTTCTGCCGTTAGTGATGGCGATGGCCACGTTAATTACGTGTAGTCTGGCTCCATCTTTTAAAGTAAATGAGAAACGTCGGACATAGTTTAAGGCACGATTTGTGTATTCCTGTCCTTTAATATACGGGATCCTGTCAATAGCCTTCAACACTTGTTGCAGATCACTGTAGGTGTTCAGATTGAAGTCATCTCTTTCCCATGTGCTGTAAGTGACAACACCGACTCTCACATGGCTTGGTGCTATACGGAAGTACTTGATGACATTCTTCACAAAGCTTTTCACTCTCTTGAAATTTTTTTTACCAACGTAAGTGGATGAGTCGATGATAAACATGATGTCCATTTTGGCGGTGTCATAACCTATGAGAAGAGAGGACATTAGCATATGTTAACAACTGGTGAAGACAAAATGTTTCCATTAGAATATGCAAAAAAATTTGATGATATTATTAATATAACATTTTGGTTGCTGGCCTCTAAAACCGTATTAAATTAGTTGCATGACGTTTTAAGAATTTCCAATACCCTCGCCTGGACAGCCTCTTTGAACGTTTGGTGATATATTTGCCCTTTGTTACCCAGAGCTCTCCAACCAAAATTGTTAGAGGTGAAATTGTTAGATAGAAATTGTTATTTTTACATTTAGCAATTTTTACGCTAAAATGATGAGATATAGCTGACAATCTCGTACTGCACTTAAATCCGTGAATTCGAGTTACCAAGTAGGAACACTTGTTAGGAAATTATAGAAGTTTATGACAATTATGCAAATATCTATAGAATCTGAAAGAAGTCTAGCAGTGATCACAAAAATTTTACTAGTGTTTTCCGTAAATCTACTCACCCCGCAGTTTAATTTCTTTCAGTTCTGCAAATAAAATAAAAAGCGCGAAAAATGAAAATATCAGAAGAAATAAGTGATAGAATCACGAATATTTCACTATTATTTATTAAGAAAAAAAACATTTAGTTGCAATATGAATTCACATTTAGCTTTGTACCTATTCAAAACTTAGCATAGAGAAAACATCTTGTTAATGTTAATTGATTATTCTCTTTGCTAAGACAACATATATTCTTCTAATGCAGTTAACATAAACTATGAAAGGATAGAAAAGGTGCTTGTCCATTGGTCAGGATATTCCATTGGTCGGGATAAAGTCAGGTGGTCACGTGACACCCGATTGTGACATCACTCCTGATAATGATTCAATGTGGCCTCCCTTTGTCAGTTCTATAAATACTTTCATGGCTTCTGCTCCAACGAACTTAAGTCCCTGGTGCCTCCTCAACAGGTGTTTACTTGTGCAACCAGATTGGCAACTGGGAGATTAACCAAATGCAGACGACAATTATACACCTGCAGCTTCTTCTCTCGCACTTCCTACCTGTGGAACTCGCTCACATATTCTTGCTTTCCTGACGGCTACAACCTCCAGTAATTCAAATGCAATGTCAATACTCATCTATTAACCACTTGACTGTAGTTTTTCCCCACCCCGTATATCCTTTCCTTTCTCTCCACCTTTTGAAAATGTCATCACACCTGCATTCTCCTCTTTCTATTGCTCCTTTCTAACTGGTTCGTTTTCCTCTTCACTCTCTTCTAATTAATCTTTTTACACTTAAGTAGCCCCCTGCATATCAGTGGCGTTACCGCCTTGCTTGGGGTGATACGATTAAAAAAAAAAAAGAAAAAGTGAGAGAGTTTTTCAGCTAACAGTAACCGAGAAAGAAGGTTGTTCGTTTTTTCCCGGCCTTTGGCATAGGCAGAATCTGTTCCGCTGGAACATGAACATCCTATCGTTCCGTTGGGGTATAGATGAAGCCTGCCATTTCCCTTTGGGATATTAATGAATTCAGCCCCTCCAGATCTGGAGTCATAACAATAGCCGAACAGAAGTTTAAGTTACATGTAAGACTTTTCCTTTTGTTCTTACTGATACTTTGCTTTGCGTTAGATATAATAGATATGTATTTCTCCACGTGGGAACACTTGCTTGTATGTATGTATTATTTGTGTATGTCATAAGATATAAAAGTTTTTTCGAGAGCAAGCATTCATTCATTCATTCATTCATTTCACTTTTCCTTTTCTACCTTATTCCTTCAACGATATTTCTTAAAATAGTGATATGCATGCAATATTAACTTACCTTCTGCTCTATATTCCATTATGGTTTCTTGGTTCTCTGAAAGAATGATGTTAAAGAATGCAGTTAATATTGAACAGCCAACTGCGTCATTGTAATTAATAAGAAAAGAAAATCCATTTATTCGTTGTAAATTTCATAAAACAAAATGATTTTCCAGATAATATTATTAATTATAAGCATCACTAGAGTGCATTAATCTTTTTATCTTATCATGCAAATATTGAACAAACTACATGGAACACAAGTTGAAATGGAAGCACTTCAAAGCACTTACCTATATATTCGAGAGCTTCTTCATGACCTGTTGATGAAGCAGAGAACTTTATTATAATTACTGATATTTACTTGTACATACACATGATCTTCTAGACACACACATATGCTTTTCTTTACACACACACGCACACACACACACACACACACACACACACACACACACACACACACACACACACACACACTACCGGACATAATTATTAGGCCACCCCAGTGTTTTAAAAAATGATGTATTTCATACTACATTTTAGTAATGATTGCCAAGTGAATATTGTAAATGAAAATAGAATAGTTCTTTTGTTAATACTGCCCAGTAACAGGCGTATCAAATGAATTTATAAATATTTAATAATTACCTATATTGCGGTTCCATCAATGAACGAGTGAAAAAAAAAATTAGGGTGATCTGGACGAGTTCATCTTTGCTTCCTTGCCTTGTAAAATTTTGAATATTAATAATAAGAAAAGAACCATTCTATTTTCATTTAGAATTATCCACTTAAAAATAGTATGAAATACATTCATTCTTTTAAAAAACTGGGGTGTCCTAATAATTATAGTCGCTAGTGTACATATAAATGTATATATATGATGAAAAAGTAGTTTTAAGGTATGCTATATTCATGGGTAAAAATACTGAATATCAAGGATCAGTGTATGTGAATATAAAACATAAAAGTGAACACTGACTTCAACACCAAGCGGCGATAGTCTGTTTCATTGTTGAACCCTGATATAAGAGAAACACGGATATAAGAGAGGTTTTCTCTGGTACCAAATTAGAGTCTGTGGTAATGTATATAAAATAGACCAAACCCGGATATAAGAGAAATCCGGATATAAGATAACTTTTATCCGGTCCCGACAACTCCCTTATATCAGGGTTATACTGTAATATTTAGACCCTGTGTGTTGTGTCTTGCCACGACTATTTATATATGCTGGCCCATTGTTCATTATTTTTGCTATCGCTCCTAAACCTTGTTCCGCCGTCCATTTATTCAAGCTCATTAGGTAAGGTATCCGTTGTTTTCTTTTGCCTTAAATCTGTCGCTGTGAGTATCAAAATCTGCAAGCTCTCTTTTTATATTATGTGCCCAAGAATTTTCAGTTGTCTCTTCTTGATGTTAAGTATAAGTCACTTTTTTTTCCTACTTTTTTTAAAACTTCTTCATCAGATTCTTACCATTCTTCTGCAGAACTATTTTTAGGTGCTTCAAGTCTCTTCTTCATTTGTAAGGAGATTATCCAGCCTTCACTATTATAGAGGTGGACTGATATTACATAACAGTTTAGTACTCTTTTACTTATTTCAATTGAATTTGTTCTGTTTCTTAGTACTTTGCTGAACTTTTGGAAGGTATTTTTCTCTATTTCAATGCGTTGTTGAATGTTTATACAAAGACCATAATTGAAGTTTCTGCATTGCTAAGGTACTTACATTAAGGGAATATATTTTTGCGTGTTGTGAGGGTTAGAGATAGTTGATTTTCTAAGCGCCGCTTAGATGTGGCACAAGGCCAGAGGGTTAGAGATAGAACATTCTTAAAATGGATGATTATATAGGCGAACAGTCATTTACAAGCATACATAACTTCTTAGGGCTATTCTGAAGGCTGTTCATTTTGCTTCATAACAAGAAAATCAACAACTTGCATAATCAATGGGAGAACTTCTAAAACCAGTTTCAGAATTTTCAATATCAATCAGCAGTTAATGTTATCTTTATCAATGTTTGTCTTCGAATGCCATGACGACATTCTATAATCTTTTTAAAAATTACATCTGAATATTCCTTGGAATTTCATTCGCCTGTCTAATAATCTAATATGAAATCAGACAGAATACATAAACTATAAAATCTCATCGATTGCGGATTGAATGGATGAACGCTTTTCGAATCGTTTCACCCTAAGTAATGTAATAATGCCACTAAAAAGAGACGAATGTATGCCTTTCTCGAGGCCATTAGTTAAAAAAAGAACATAACAAACTAGACCAGATTTGAACTCTACTTTCAGCGCTTCTGATATTCTTCTTTCATGTACCGTGTACGTTCAGGACATGGAAAATCATACATCTCCACAACTTCTTATCCTTTGTAGCACCAAGCAATGTTTGTTACATTACTATCACTCCCACTCATAGTTCTCCCATTCAATTACAAAAAGACAGATTATTTCATATTTCCCTCTACAGCTCTTGTCGTCATTATGACCTGTGAATTTCAAATTCTCCAAGCTCCCTTTTTCTCCTTGACATTTCAACTGTCTTTTTCTGAGTCTAAATATAATTGTCCTTTTTAGTTATAGTTTACTTAAAAATTTCTTATTGTTTGTTCTTGGTATTCTCAGTATCCTTCAATAGAACCACATTTCTGTCTGTGTTGCCTCAAATCTCCTGTTTATATTTAAGAAAATTGTCAGCATAGGCGCATATTATATATATATATATATATATATATATATATATATATATATATATATATATCGGCAGACAGTTCTGTTTCGCTGTATCAGCTCATCAGTACGATTATACATTCGATTGCTTTTATTGATTGAAATCCGACTGAATTGGCATGTCGGCGATTCTAAAATTTAATTGAAATAATTAAGAAGAAAACGGAAAATTCTTCAAAGCCTTTTACTCCCGATATACCACATCTGAATTCACATACAATTCAGATGATTGAATTAACTTTTCTGCTTATTTTAGAAGATACGAGCAAATTTTCAGAAAAGAATGTAGCGATTGGGAAGACAAGAATTTTGCTGAGAAAGTTGGCACTGGCAGAACAAGAAAAATACTGTAATCGTGTACTAACAAAAAATTCAACAATAACAAAAAGCAAAAGAAATTTGTTTAGAAGAAACAGTAAATTTTCTGATTAAAATGTTTATCGAGAAAAGCTCGTTATTCAATACTAATTGGGAAAAAAACAAAGATTTTGTCACATATGCTGAACTCGTTAACAAGGGATGCGAAAGATACAGATTAAACAGACCCCAAATATGTTTAAAGGGTAAATTTTTGTTTAAGAGATTACGGCGAAAAAGACGCAGAAATACAGGCGATAATTCTAACAAAACTTGAACATAATAATAGAATTTCACTACAGGAAATATCGGACGAATGTCAGAGAATCTGAGACAAGATGCTGAAGAAACTGAGAAAAATGTGTGTATATTTATATAGAAGCGAAAGAAAAATATTTAAAAATAATCTATGCTTCAGATGAGGAAGCTTACATCTGAGAGACGACTCTTCCTTTAAAAATTCGAAATCCTACAAATCTGGAAAAGTAGGACATAAAGAGTCACACTGTAAAACTAAAGCAAAAAAAATTTCTCACGAGAAAAATTCGTATACTGTGTTGCGACGGAAAAAAAATAATAACAGAAAAAGAAAGAAAATTAGTGCGTGTGAAAATTATTAATGTGGATGTAAGAATTGCAACTAGACACTGGTAGTGATATTACATTAATCAACGGAGGCACACGGGAATCAAATGGAAAACTTATATTAAAAAAGACTTTGAAAGTCGCAAATAGCGTGTCAGGTGAGAAATTATTTTCTACGAAATGACTTGTAACGTCTCATTCCGTAACAAGTGTTTTAACTCAAAGGCTTATATGTTTAAAAGACTACACACTTATTCAGTACTGACTGAATAGAATTATTTGAGCTGTGGGATTTACCTATAAATGTTTATTGCAAAAATGTAAGTGGACAAGCAACTAGTTTTAAAACGGAAAATGTTCAGGTCAACAAGTATAAATACACATAAAGGATTGTTATAAATACTACCGACTTCCTTTTGGTACAAAAGTGTCTCCAGCTATATTTCAGCAAGCTATTGATATCTATTACAGATTGTGATTTCGCAGTTATTTATCTGGATGAAATAATAATTGGACAACATATTGGACGTATGAAAAGCATTTTTTGAAAAAATACGAGAGTACGGGTTCAAACTAATTAAGGAAACGTGCGAATTGTTTTTGCCTAATATTAAGTACCTAGGACATATCATTGACCAAAATGGTAGTCAACCAAATCTGTCGAGGGTAAGTACAATTAGGAATATGCCTCCTTCAACAAATGTTACTAAGCATTTCTGGGACTAGCAAACTATTAGTCAAATTTATGCAATATTTGAGCGCTCCCCTGAAAAATTGATTAAAAAGTGCGTAAAGTGGAAATGGACTGGTAAGTCAAAAGGCGTTTGAAGAAATAAAAAAAAAATGCTAACGCCCGACTCATCATTAGCTCATGACGATTCCAAAGTAGAAATCGTAGTGGCCTCAGATGCTAGTGATTATAATATAGGAACAGTAATTTTACACTGACGGTAACATGAAAACCATCACACATGCTCCGCGTTAGATTATACTGAATTTTACAAACGCACACAAATATATATATTCAATAAATTAAGAAACGTTCAAGTATCTACTCTGGTTAACCGATTCAAGCATTTATGTTTAATAAATTTATAAATTTATTTATGAAACATCTTTCTCTGATTAGTACTGGGATGCAAAACTCTTGAGCCGGCGTACCAGATAAGTCAATTGAACTTTCCTTGGTTTCTTGAATATTATAGCTTTATTGGGCGCATTTTTGCAGAAGTTCTGCTAGACTGAAGAATATAAGATTCTCCTTGTTTTCTTGTATTTGAGAAAGAGAGAGAGGGGGGAAATAAATATATATAGAGAGAAAGCAGAGGGTAGAGACAAAATGGTTGGGAGCGGAATTGACAGTCTCCTTAGATTAGTAATTTTCTAAGCGCAACTTAGATATGACGCAAGACCGAAAGTGTGGACCACAAAGTGAAGATCAAATTCACTACACAATTATAATGATTCAAGCGAGACAAGCTTGCTAACCATTACATCCCGTGGAGGTTCTTGGCCACTTCCCAAAAAGTTTTTTTTTCAAAGCGTAGCTTAGATGTGGCACAATAATTACAACGTCAAGGTGATCAAACTTCTTAGATTGATAAACAAATGATTGTTTTTAGACGAAGAATGCAAAAATAGGATTAATAATTGTCAGTTAATATAGAGGCTGGACTATGACAGCAAGAGATTGGTCAGAATACTTCGTTGACGTGGAATTCTGACAGTGATGAATTACCTAAGTTTTAGATATAGGACCAAAACGGCGCAAAGTCAGGAGAGGAATTTTGAAGAAGTACCATATTTTTTGTAATTTCGTTTGTACAGTCCACGAAGGGCTTTGGGCTCTGCAGTATTTTTTTTATTATTTATTCTCTATCGTTGAATGAAGAAATATTTTAAACACTATTCTTTTACTATTTGCCTGATTTTAAATGAGTGAATTGGTTTTACATGAAAAAAAAAAACTAAAAAAAAAACAAACTACTTACCTGTTAGAATCCAGTTTTTATCGTTGCCTGAAAAATTTGAACACATTTGTTACAAGTAATAGCAAAAACTGAAATATCTTTATAACATTTTAAATAGATTGAATTCAATGTACGCAGGTCTCGGCATAATATTTTAATATTATATTTGTTAATATTTTTGAATACACAAATTAACCGTGTCTTATTGAAAGTGAATTCGACATGCTTTAGTCAATAAGGAATTTTAATTTCAGTTATATTTTATAAATGAAATGAAATACTGGACAGAATTTTTACAACTCGATATGCCATTAGTTGTGGCAATATAAACTGGTGTTAACATCACCTCAACAGAAAATCATTAAAAGCTTAGAATAACATATAATTACGCATAAAAGAGGGGAAATATTCACCCATTTTCTAGGGACATTGACGAAAGCGATTTTTCAACAAACACTTATTGAATTTAATAGATCAGTATATCTTAATATGCGCTATGGTGTAATGGATATCGGCTCGGAATGTAAAATCGGAGAGCCGAGTTCGAATTCCAGTCGAATTTGTTTCATTCACTTACGCGCAAATACTCTTGAGAAAGGTATTAATCTATCACTTCTCCCTCCAGCTATAGGCTGAATAACTGGACAGATTGGGTTGTATAGCCTTGGTCGGCAACCAGTCTACCGCAGAAAGCAATGGCAACCTACTGCAGGATAATCTTCTGCCCAGTTAGTCATGTCTCTTTCGAGACATGATCGCCAAAACGTGTATCATGTATGGTACTTAACTGACTGACTGAATCAGTAAAAGAAGTCTGAAGATATTACTTCGCACAAAATTAAAAAAGACTTGTCAAAAGTTTTCCCTGACTGAGATCTGTATATATTTGTTAGGATATTTCAGAGTTATCTCCCGTAGTTACTCGAAGTGACCCCTAGGGGCTGCTGAAAGACAATTCTCACTTTTTGCTCTCACTGGCTAGAAGCTCCTCATTCTTGTTAAGAATGACCACCAAACTTTCGGACAAGTAAGACTGACTTCCTCTTTAAAAGGTAACATGTGTGCTTGAAGCAATACATTCAGTTTCGGCTTATGATTTTGGATAATTGTATTCATTTTTGTGTTATGTCTTATTGTACATAAAGGTTCTGTTATTGTCATCTCCGAGTACATTCATTTAAGGATTTACACCGTAAACCTTGCATGCTTCTTTCTTACTCTTTAAGGATTTGCACTGTAAATTTCCTACGTGTGTGATACTTGTAACACACAAGCCTTTCACATGACCATCCAACACCGCTACTAACATCGTCCTTTATGTGGGCACCGATCCCGTGACCATGGTGATTTAGGTACATTGAAATCCGTTTCAGGCAGGAACAGAAGGTCAGCTTTAGACTTTGTAAATCCTCTACGTGCAGGATACTTGAATTACGCAAACGTTTCACACGGCCATCCAACACCACTACTAAAATTGTGATTCTGCCCAATAGAGATGTTGGTTGGTTGTTTTGTTTTATGGCATATCAACCTCGGTGGGTCATTTATTGCCAACTAAATTTTATTTATTTATTGCTGGTAGTACCTGTTTCTTTCAACAATTTATTGTTGTTTTTATATAAGCTTTGTGTCTAGTAATACTTTTTTCTTTTCGAGTATCAAGATTCAGTGGGATTTGTTTTTTTTTAAGGGCAGGGTACCCTATAATTTAACCCATAATTGGAGGGAAGGGACAGATTAATACCTTTTCCAAGGGTACCAGTGTTTAAATGAATGCAGGGTATTCAACTGGAATTCGAACTCGACTCACTGATTTCTCTTTCCGAGCCGATATCCACTGCATCACAACGCACATCCGTCACTAAACGATTACAGTACCTGGTATTCCCAAGCGGTCACACATCTAAGTACTGATCAGGCTCACTTCGGTGATCAAGCGAGAGCCGGTGTATTCAACGTGATATGGCCGTAAGCCCAATAGAAATGTAAGATGTTTTTGTAATCGGTTCAAATATGAGTTTCAGTTATGAGAGGTTTTATTTACTAAAATAAAGAAATTAATGGGTTCAATTCACAAATAGGGGTATGTGTCCAATTTGACATATTCTCTTTTAGTGATGTTATATTTCAAATAAAAAATGCAAAGGAGAATTTCCAAAATTTTTAACAGAGCAACTGAAGATGGATATTGGTTTAATTGATAAGGATACTGCATAAACCAATTTCTTTAATTGAAAGATTTACTTACTCCAGTAGATCCTATATACCAGTGCAAAAGTATATGTTTTGAGTACTCTGTAGCTGCTTACTCTTACAACAAACCAAGGGTATGGGGCGCTTGCTATGATCTCCACACCTTTCATGTCCACTTCTCCGATGGCCACAACAAATATCTTAACGTCTTCGCGTTTCAACAAGTCGGCCTGTATGGTTGTCAACTGAAGATTATTTGGTCTACCGTTAGTGATGACAATGGCAACGTCGATTACGTGTCGTCTGGCACCATATTTGTAAGTAAATGAGTATTTTCTCAGATAGAACAAGGCACGATACGTATATTCTTGTCCTTCAATATACGGAATTCTGTCAATGGCTGCTAATACTTGACGCAGATTCTTGTAACTGTTCAGATTGAAGTCATCTTTTTCCCAAGTGCTGTAAGTGATAGCACCGACTCTCACGTGTCTGGGTGAAATACGGAAATATTTGATGACATTCTTCACAAAGTCTTTCACTCTCTTGAAGTTTGCTAATCCTAAGTAAGTTGATGTGTCGATTACAAACATGATGTCTAGTCGTTGTGTGTCGTAACCTATCAGAAGAGAGGAGATTATGAGACATTTATAATCATAAATTACAAACAACTTCACTTTTTTCATCGTTTGATAAATGATTTGAGACAACATTTATGGCTTTGTTTATGGTGATAAAGCCTCTAAGACGCAAGTGGTTACTGAGAGTGAATATTTTTTATTCAGGATAGAGAGGACGATAAAAAATAGGAATCTATGAGGACCTATATGAATTTATGGTGATTGATGTTGTATGAAACATTTGAAGATCGTAGTTGATAGGATAGCAAAAAGTCGAAAATGAAGAAAATATTAGCATAGAACTTATTGTTAAATTTAGTAATTTCAAAAGAAAAATGATGAGAAATGATTGTCAATCTTTCACCACAATTAAATTAGTGAAACTGAGATACCAAAGAGAAAATCTTATCAAAACAGTGATATGAACAGTATTAAAAAAAGGGAAAACGTTTGTGAATCATCAAAAAACATTAACCAGGGATCATCAGAAAATTCTACTCACCTCGAAGTTTAATTTCTCTCAGTTCTGCAAATAGAAATAAAAAACAAACACAAATTTTATATGAGAAGTATTCCAAAAATTTTAAAAATATATTTTAAATTTAATTATTGCATTTCGCTGGAAACAAAGAAGAGAGTATTGGAGTTATGCGATATCTGTTCTTCAATGTAGCAGCGAATCTAATCAAGGATGAAGGAAAGACTTGAAGCAACAGAAATGTGGTTCTACAGAAAGATGCTGAGGATGCCATGGACCTAACAGGTGAGCAATGAGGAAGTTTTGAAGAGGATGGAAACGAAAAGGAAACTGATATTAATATTAATGTGGAATGAAGAAGAATGGCTTGTGGAATTTGATACTCACAGGACAAATAGAGAGAAAGACAGATAGGGGAAAGCAACGCGTGACATATTTGATGGGCTTGAGCCAATAGACAGTAGAGCCCAGTTTGGGAGGGATAACAAGAGAAACGGTATTAATGGCTACAACTGATAGGGTGAAGTGGAGGGCCATGATCGCTTATGTTCTGAAGAGAGACGAAACATAGAAGAAGAAGAGAATTCTTTTAGGTCAAAATTATGTCAGTCATGTAAAATTTATCAAATGGGAAAAATACATCATTGCGTGTAGACAGAATGATGATATTTTTTGGCAAATTTCAAATTAACGTTATGTGGATGAAATAATTTCAAATTTGCATTGTTTACTCATTTTGAATCCACCACAAATGAGATAATTTAAATATAATTAACATAAACGATTCTGATTATAATATTAATATAAATGAAATATTACCTCTTTTTCTATCTTCTTTCATGATTTCTTGATTTTCTGAAAGGAAGAATTTGAAAAACGAAATTAATATATTCATTGAAGCATGAAGGAAATGCATTAATTCTTTGAAAATATCATCTATATATATAACTGACTTCTGTTAGTACGCCCGTTTGTCTGTCTGTCCGTCACATCCTCAGAGATAGCCATATATTGACTGATTGAAACCAAATTTTGTGGAGAAGTCCAAACAGATAAGGAGGTATAAAGTACAGTTGAATTTACTAGAATGCATAGCTTTGTACAATAAACTTTCATTCATTTTGGGGAGAAAATAAATTTTATTATTTAACATAGAAAATACTTCCACTATTTTAAAAATCAATTTAATGATTAAAATAACACTTATTTATTAAAAATGCAATATTGTTCTCTGCATATATTTTGCTTAAGAATCAAGTTTCCAGTTCGCCCTGCTTTTGCGAGAACTATAAACAAACCACAAGGACAAACGCTTTAAAAAGTTGGAATTTCGCTACAGCATGTCCTGTTGTATGCTGCATACTCAAGAGTAAGAAATTCTAAGAATAAACTTTCTTAAAATATATTGTTTACCTTCAAGTGCTATATAATTAAATTAAAGCAATTATTAAACTCGAAGTCGGGATTTTGTCAAAGTATTTTTTCAAGCAAATCAACTTATTCAAATTTCATCCATTGGTTTGCGAAATTGAGCGAAAGCTATAGTCTCTAAATCTGGACAAAAATGTTAGAAATAACTTCAACAATACTTAATAATATAAGGATTTCAAGACGCATCAGCGAGTTGCAAAAGCAACAACGACAACGACTAATATCATAGAACTGTGATATATTAGCAAGACAGTTTAATATAATAATCACGAGGATAATGGATTTTTTAGTAACCTGTCAAATTTACAGAACATCAAATTGAATAAAACTATATAGAATATGAGGTTTTTATCAAGCCTAAATAACACAATTTTCGATTCATCACAAACAACCATATCTGCTCTGAAATGTATCGTAATGTCAACAAATGTAGACATGTTACGGAAATTAACGAATTTCAACCAAACTTAGCTATAAACAATTGACAATTTGAAATGAATTGTTTGAACATTATTTTTTATCGATACTCGTATTTAAAAAAAAAAATAATGTTCAAACAATTCATTTCAAATTGTCGGGTGTTTATAACTAAGTTTGGTTAAAATTCGTTGATTTCCGTAACATGTTTACATTTGTTGACATTACGATACATTTCAGAGCAGATATGGTTGTTTGCGATGAATCGAAAATTGTGTTATATAGGCTTGATAAAAACCTCGTTTAGACTGGAGGTCATTCGTGGTCGAGAGGTCTAAGACGTAGACAGATTATATAGAATACATAAACTGAAATGGAATCAATTTAAAACACTTACCAATATATTCTAGAGCTTCTTCATAACCTGTCGAGGAAGCAAAAAAAAAAAATTATTAGAATAATGACTGGATTATTCTTGTATGCACACACTAGCATACACACACATGCACCCACACGTCTAGCCTGTAACATTGGGTGTAGGGGATCCTACGAGGATTTAGTTATCGGTAGGCGTCATCTTAACAATATCAGATATGCAAGTGACACTATGTTGATGGCCGAATTGGAAAGGAAACTACAGGATCTTCTCGACAGGGCGGTTGAATAAAGCGAGAAAAAGGGACTATTAGATGTCAGTTACGAATTGTAGATATAAATACCCAGCAGGTGCAGAAATCCAAACATCTGGGAAGAGTTTTAACAGTGGATGGAAAATGCGCAAACATCTGGGAAGAGTTTTAACAGTGGATGGAAAAAGCGCAAACATCTGGGAAGAGTTTTAACAGTGGATGGAAAATGCGCAAACATCTGGGAAGAATTTTAACAGTGGATGGAAAATGCGCAAACATCTGGGAAGAGTTTTAACAGTGGATGGAAAATGCGCAAACATCTGGGAAGAGTTTTAACAGTGGATGGAAAATGCGCAAACATCTGGGAAGAATTTTAACAGTGGATGGAAAATGCGCAAACATCTGGGAAGAGTTTTAACAGTGGATGGAAAATGCGCAAACATCTGGGAAGAATTTTAACAGTGGATGGAAAATGCGCAAACATCTGGGAAGAGTTTTAACAGTGGATGGAAAATGCGACACCGATATCAGAAAACACGAACCGGACGAATCCCAAACATAAGAAAGATGTTGAGAAACGGAAAACTTTCGTTAGTAACAAAGAAAAGAGTTCTGGATTGCTATTTGGCATCCATCCCCTTATATGGAAGTGAATGTTGGACAATCTCCTCACGGATAAGGAAAAAAACAATAGAGGCAGCAGAAATGTGGTTCTACAGAAGGATACTTAGAATTCCATGGATGTAGCGAGTAAACGAGGATGTCTTAAAGAAAATGGTAACAAAATAAAAACTTCTACTCAGAATCAAGATAAGATAGTTGAAATTTCTTGGACAAAAGAAGGAAGGAGAGGTTGGAAAACTTAATACTCACGGGGCATATTGACGTCAAGGGAGATAGGGGAAGGCAACGTGCTACTTACTTGACGAGCTTGAGTGGATGGATGGGAGAATGAGTGGTGAAGGCCTTAGAAAAAGAAAAAAAACTCCTAAGAGCCACACAAGGAAGTTGTGGAGAGATATGATTGCTTATATTCTGAAAGCACGCGTCTCATATCTTCCACTGACACGAAGTGAAAAGATTATACTGAATTAATTCAAAATATAGGCCGCGTTCTTTCAGGGTATAGGCCAGCCTTAAAATATATTCCACGTTCTTTCAGGGATTAGGCCATCATCAAAATATGTCACGTTCTTGCGGGGCACAGGCCATCATTAAAATATGTGCTGCGGTTTTTTAGGGCATAGGCTATCATTGAAATATGTGTTCCGTTCTTTCAAGGTATAGGGCACCACTAAAATATGAGCCGCGTTCTTTCAGAGCATAAGGTATCACTAAAACATGGGCCGCGTTCTTTCAGGGTATAGTCCATCATTAAAATACGTGCCGTGTTCTTTCAAGGCATAGGGCATGACTAAAATATGTACCGTGTTCTGTCAGGACATAGGGCATCATTGAAATATGTGCTATCGTTAAAATTGAACTAATCAGTTTTGCGTGTACGTGAAGACATTAAACACGACCAACCTGTTAGGACCCAGAGTCTTTCATAGCCTGCAAAATATAAACAAAATTTTAATTAGTAATAGGAAAACTTGAAATGTCTGTATTACATTTTGCATAGATTTGCTAGAGGGAAAGTGATGAGCGATCGTAGCTGTTTCTTGTGGAACTCTCTTCCGCCTCATGCTTCCTTGTCAAGTTTGATATTCAAAAATTAAATACAATGTCAATCGTTATCTTCTGTTTTCTTAATTCCAATTCTTTTATTGTTATCCTTCCTTAATAATTTTCTCCATGTTCTTCCACAATCAGCAACTTCTTGCAACTTAGAAGCTTTATTCACTTGCTTGGAGGAAAATGATTGAAAGAAAATTCACCGTACATGCTAAACTGCATAATCAATTAGGAGTTGATTTTTAAAAAATAAATAAAAAATAAATAGTTGTGTGCTGCGGAAATTGAAATTCCCATCTCGTAGTCAATGTTGAATTTTAATTTAAAGCGTATTTTAGAAATGAAATTAAATCTTGGACGCAGTTTTGTGGGATGTAGAACGAACGGATAGCCCTTTATTCATGGTAATAGTGTACGAGGTTAAACATAAAAATAAGAAAAACTAAAAAAAAAAGAAAAAAAAACTAGAAACACAGGCAATTTAACATCAATGAAGAAGAATTTTAGTTTATGTAAAATATGTCCAAAATTATTCTTGCCAATAAAGAATTTACTTACTCCAATAGATTCTGTACATCAATGACCACGTGTATCTGTCAAGTTCGCTGTATTTTTGTACTCTGACAACAAACCAAGAATATGGGGTGCTGGCAATACTCTCCACACCTTCCACGTCCACTACTCCGACGGCAACAACAAATATCTTGACGTCTTTGCTTTTTAATATGTTGTCCTGTAACTTAGTCAATTTAAGATTGTTCGATCTGCCGTTAGTGATGGCGATGACAACGTCGATTACATGGGGTCTGGCTCCATATTTGTCAGTGAGTGAGTATTTTATCAGATAGCCCAAGGCACGGTTCGTGAATTCTTGTCCCTTCGTGTACGGGATCATGTCAATTGCTTTCAACACTTGACGCAGTTTCGTGTAAGTATTCAAATTGAAGTTATCTTTAACCCAAGTACTATAGGTGATAATACCGACCCTCACGTGGCTGGGTGCAATGCGGAAATACTTGACGACATTTTTCACAAAGTTTTTCACTTTCTTGAAGTTTTCCGGCCCAACGTAAGTGGATGAGTCGAGTACAAACATGATATTCATCTGTGCTACTTCGTACGCTGAAAGAAAATACAATATTTTCTTTAATTACTTAAGTTTTTGTAATACAAGCTTTGCTTTCATTATATATTAGTTCAGGGTGTAATAAACCATGGTATTAACTAATCATTAATTTTAATTGGCTATGTATAAGTAGTTTGTGATTAACGTATTTTTAAGTCATATTTAATATATTAACTAACATATCAAATAAAATTGTAATATATTATCTTGACCGAAAAGCCGACAAAGATATGATTGACACCAAAGGCAGAAAACATACGCGACAACAAAGGCTTGAAAGGCAACAGCCGACAAAGATATGATGAGGTCAATTAGACGAAAACCCCCAAAAAGCAAAAATTCGTAGGAATTTTGGGTTATATAGGCTTGGGGTTTCTGACCGAAGACAGAAGAAAAAAGTGAGATTACACACACACACACACACACACACACACACACAAAGAAAAAGATAGTTCAACGACTCCTCCCCGACAGCTCCTGCGTGTGTGCAATCTCTCTCCGGTCGCTCCGTCACCGAAGAAGAATAAAAATACAAGTTTGTATTTTTATATTTGCGTGTTCTTTTCTTTGTCAGTCTAGACGATTGTTGTTTAGCAGCAGCGCCAGTATATAACAAAATATTATCTAACTTCAGGGCCGTGCTTAGGGACCCCGCAGACACCGCAATTGCGGTGGGGGGCGCAAGTTCCCTAGGGGCCGAAAGTTCTCTAGGGATCACAAGGCCCCGGGAAGCCGCAAGGCTCCATGGCTAGGCAGATCTATTGTAATAAAAAAAAATTAACGAAATAATTATGAGGATTAACTGGAAAATTATTATCATACTTGTATGGTATGTTGAAACAGACATCTATCAACCCGTCTCTCTCTCTCTCTCTCTCTCTCTCTATATATATATATATATATATATATATATATATATATAATTTTTAATAGAAGCCTTCTGGCCCCAAAGAGGCCGTAAATCATTTATAATTAAAAAAAAAATGAACTTGAGAGAGAAATAGATTATAGATATCTGTTTCATCATACATAAATTGTAGCTAAAAGTTGCGAAAACGTTTGTAATGTATAGCTTTGAAACGCCAGTTCCGCGATTTCTTCCGTTTTTTCGTGATCACGGAATATCTGTGTTCCGAGAGTATCTTATTTTGTCTTCTTCTATGTGCCCTGTCCCTTCAGGACGTAGGCGATCATGACTTTCCACGTTTCCCTATCCCTGGTGGCTCTGAGCACACCTTATCCTGTTACACCATGCAATCCTCGTTCCGTCATCCACCTGATTAGGTCCTTCAAATAGTACAATTTATTGTGGGTTCAGTATGTTCGGGGTGGGGGCGCAAGTTGCATTTTGCGGGTAGAAGGACCGCAAGGCGCATTTTGCGGGAGGAGGGCCGCGGTGCTGCTAAGCACGGCGCTGTCTAACTTATTTTTCGATATAATAAAAATTAGTGTTAATGTGTAGACATTTTCTACTCTTGCAAGTTTCGTGTTAATCGTGATTTTTGCAGCGCTACTTAGGCCAAATGTTAGGAGCATATTAGTGAGGATCTAACTCACTACTCAGTCGTAATTGTTCTAGCTAGACATGCTTGCTAACCATTACACCTCGTCGATGTCCCCAAGTTTCGTACTTATGATTTGTTTTTTTTTTATCATATCACCCCGAGCAAGGCGGTAACGCCACTGATGTGCAGGGGGCTATATAGGAGTGAAAAGATTAGAAAAGAGAAAACCGGAAACCACATCCTAAACAGGGAGCAAGGGATGAGCCTCTACACCTGTTCAATAGACGTGAGTGGAGTGTGAACCGGGCGATAGTTTAGTCTATCTATTCAAATTGAAAAAAAAAAGTGAGAGGATTGGAAAAGAGAAAACCGGAAACCACATCCTAAACAGGAAACAATGGATGAGCCTCTTCACCTGTTCAATAGACGTGGGTGGAGTGTGAACCGAGCGATAGTTTAGTCTATCTACTCCAATTGAAAAAAAAGTGAGAAGATTGGAAAAGAGAAAACCGGAAACCGCATCCTAAACAGGAAACAAGGGATGAGCCTTTTAACCTGTTCAATAGACGTGGGTGGAGTGTGAACCGGGCGATAGTATAGTCTATAATGAATTTAAAAAATCGTAAGTACGGATATTCGTTTTACGATTTTTGTTTTCAAATATTGAAAAATATTTTAGATATAGAAAAAATTACATTTCAAAATTAAAAAGCTTGGTTGATAAATAAGATATCCAATTGAATAAAACCCAGTTTTATAGAAGGTAAAATAATGAAAATGAATTTAATTTAATTTCTTTTTAAAATTATGAGGTTTGATAAATAATTAATATCACCAATTTTATAAAAACGAGTTTTAAGAACGAGTCCTTATTTATAAAACAACCCTCGTAATTTTGAAGAGAATAAATTTACTTCATATCGATATTGTTCAGTCAATTAAGAGCCACACGTGATATATGCTTGGGCGATCATGTCTCGAAAGAGACATGACTAACTAGGTGGAATATTTTTCCGCAGTAGGTTACCATTACTTTCTGCGGGAGAGTGGTTGCCAAGCAAGGCTATAGAACCCAATCTGTTCTGTTATTCAACCAATAGCTGGAGGGAGAAGAGACGGATTAATACCTTTCCCAAGTGTATTTGTGCGTGAGTGAATGCAATGAATTCAACTGGAATTGAACTGCCAATATTTATTATTGCAGCCACATTTTTAACATTATGCAGATGACAGTGTCGATAGCTGACAACGAAACAGTTTGAGTTTGAATTTTGTTTAACGTCATATCAACACCTCTGTGGATTATTTAATGCCAAAAAGGTGGGGTTTTAAGGTATTTTTGTAATTTTCGGTTGTAGTGAGAACTTTTTTGTTTTTATTCTTTTTTATTTTAGAAAAGTTAAAACGTCTTCTGGTTTTGCGTTCAAAAATGTTTTGCTGAGAATATTTTTTCCTTCAAAAATGTGTTATGGTAAAAATTTTTCTTCAAAAATGTATTGTTGCTAAAATTTTTTTCCCTTCAAAAATGTATATTTTTCTATAAAAGTCTATTTTTATGTATATATTTTTATAAAAGTGTATTTTTTGACTTTCATAATATTTTGACTCCAGTTTGCCCATATCTAGGACTCTAACAGGTGCTACCACTCCTGGTCAGGGTGGACCTGTGAACAACAGCAATTATTTGGTGATTTCATGCTCCTTACAACCTTGCAATCAGAGGCCTTGCTGCCGTATGGAAAAAAGGTTTAGAGAAAATTCTAGCAAAAAGAACACTTGTACTTAACATCAGGATGAGACAGTTGAAAATTCTAGGGCACATAAAGAGAAAAAAGATCTTGGAGAATTTGATGTTCTTAGGAAAGATTGAAAAATAACAAAATAAAGAGGAACATATGAAAATAACGCATTACAGGCAACCTCTTCTGCTTCCCATAAGCATGGACCAAGTGATTCTACCGGAGAGTAATACACTACGCCTCCTCGGACTTACCCTGTCTTCAGACCTCAAATGGAACCACTATATTGAATCCATAGCAAAATCTACTGCTAAGAAGATTGGGTCACTATGTCGATCCAGGATGTTTTTTCCACCTGAATCCATCCTGCATATATACAAGTCAACCATCCGTCCGTGCATGGAGTACTGCTGCCATTTATGGTCAGGTGCCCCTGCCGTTCTCCTCAGTGTTCTTGACAAGCTCCAAAGGAGAGTCTGTAATGTGATAGGTACTGATCTGGCGACTCGACTGCAGCCACTTCACCATCGTCGAAATGTGGCCTCCCCTTGTCTCTTCTACAAATACTTTCATGGCTTCTGCTCGAATGAGCTTAAGTCACTGATGCCTCCTCAACAGGTGTTTACTCGTGCTACCAGACTGGCAACTGGGTCCCACCCATTCACAGTCAGGTTAGCCAAATGCAGACGACAATTCTACTCCTGCAGCTTCTTCTCTCACACTTCCCGCCTGTGGAACTCGCTTCCGTATTCTTGCTTTCCTGACGGCTACAACCTCCAGAAATTTAAATGCAAAGTCAATACTCATCTACTAACCACTGGACTCTAGCTCTCTCCCCACCCCTGTATAACCTTCCCTTTCTCTCCACCTATGTATCTGTCATCGCACCTGCTTTCTCAGCTTTCTATTGTTCCTTTCTAACTAGTTTGTATTCCTCACTCTTTTCTAATTAATCTTGTTACATTTATGTAACCCCCTGCACATCAGTGGCGTTTCCGCCTTGCTCGGGATGAAATGATTAAAAAAAAAAGTACATACGTATTTAACGAATCGAAACTGAACGACTGTAACATGTGAACAGAAAAAAGACGAGGTGAAGTTTCTCACTGAAGTCTTTTAGAGGCAGAAAATAATATTCTACCAAGAAACTTTGTGTTCTCAGTAGTTGTTGATTCGTCAATTCACGAACCAATGAAAAAGCCATACCACACCCTTCTTATACCAGCCAATTATTCACACCTATTTGAAACAAACTATATTACATATAAAGAGACCAGAAAATGTCTTTAGAAACAATAAAAATGGCTGGCACTGCTATAGAGTTTCAAATCTGTATAGCAGGGAATGTTGTAGAATTTCCAGGTTTTAAGGAGAATAGAAATGAAAGAAAAATACTGCTGCTAAAAAATGCTGAGGTATTTATCGGCTCCGAATAAGAAATCGGAGAGCCGTGTTCAAATTCCAGTTGAATTCATTGTATTCACTTACGCGCAAATATCATTAGAAAAGGTATTAATCCATCTCTTCTCTCTCCAGCTATGGGTTGTATAGCAGTGCAGAATTGTTTCTATAACCTTGGGTGCCAACCAGTCTACCACAAAAAGAAATGGCAACCTACTGCAGGTAAATCTTCTGCCTACTCAGTCATGGATCAAAAGAGTCATGATGGCTCAAGCGTGTATCACGAATGACACTTAACTGTTGGAATGAGGAATAATGGATAGGGAATTCAACACTTAGAAGGAACAATAAATCAAAGAGAAATAGGTGGAAACAACAAGTGTATCTATGTGATTGGACAGTAGAACAATAACCTAAAAAACAACAACAATCAAAATATTGCCATTGCAGTTACGCTCTCACCGGCATGACGTGGCTTCCCTGTGCCTCTTCTATAAATACTTTCACGGCTTCTGCTCCGATGAACTTAGATCACTGGTGCCCCCTAGTTTGGAATTTGCACGAGATACTAGATTAGCAACTAGATCCCACCCTTTTACAGTGAAACCGATAAAATATAACCGAAATTTCTACTCCAACAGCTTCTTTTCTCGCACTTCCCGCCTGTGGAATTCTCTTCCACATATTTGCTTTCCCGACAGCTACAATCTCCAGGAGTTTAAATGTAAGGTCAATAGACACCCTCCTAACGCATCCATTCTCTCAAACACTCTTCCCATCTACCCAACCCTCATCCTCGGTATCACCCTCCTTCTGACATTTCCTATATCTAACCACTCTTTTTCATCACTTTCCCTTATGTAACCCTCTGCGCAATAGTGGCAGTGGATGCCTTTCTTGGGGTGAAACGATTAAAAAAGAATTTCCTTATGAGGAAATGGCTAATATTACTATTACCATTCAAATAAAAACACCAGGAAGTCCTACAATCTCCAGGAGTTTAAATGTAAGGTTAATAGACACCTCCTAACACACCAACTCGCATCCATTCTCTCAAACACTCATCCCATCTACATCCTTACTCGTCTATCACCCTCCTTCTGACATTTCCTATATCTAACCGCTCTTTTTCATCACTTTCCCCTGTGTAACCCTCTGCGCAATAGTGGCAGTGGAGTGCCTTGTTTGGAGTGAAATGATTATAAAAAAAAATCAAAATAGAAAAATGAATATGATAGTAACATACTAACCTTCTTTTAGTTTTATAATTTTCACTGAAAAAGAAAAGAAAATGATTTAATGTTCAAATGAACAAATTTTTCGCAAGTTAAAAGACAATATAATAAATCATAAAGGTCTTGTGTATCATATATGGACGGTTAATTACGCATTGGAGAAAACTCAATGAAGAAAAATGGCGAAGAACACGTTGTTTATTAAGTTTTCTCGAGTGTACAGGCTGATAGATCTAATGGAAAGCATTTAAACTTATAGCCTCTGGTATTGCCAAGCAGTCACTCATCCAGATATTGACCAGGCTTAACGTTGCTTTTTTTGGCAATCAGTCGAGAACTAGTATTTCAGCGTGATCTGGCTGTAAGCATCACTGCACCTGGTATTCCCAAGTGGTCACCCATCTAGATAGTGACTAAGCTCGACGTTGCTTAACTTCTGTGGTCGTACGTCTTTCAGCGTGATATGTCCGAAAGCCCTTTACGCTGCCTGTACATCAAAGCTTACAGCACCTGGTATTCCCAAGTGGTCACCCATCTAGATAGTGACTAAGCTCGACGTTGCTTAACTTCGGTGGTCGTACGTCTTTCAGCGTGATATGTCCGAAAGCCCTTTACGCTGGCTGTACATCAAAGCTTACAGCACATGGTATTCCCAAGTGGTCACCCATCTAGATTGTGACTAAGCTCGACATTGCTTAACTTCGGTGGTCGTACGTCTTTCATCGTGATATGTCCGAAAGGCCTTTACGCTGCCTGTACATCAAAGCTTACAGCACCTGGTATTCCCAAGTGGTCACCCATCTAGATAGTGACTGAACTCGACGTTGCTTAACTTCGGTGGTCGTACGTCTTTCAGCGTGATATATCCGAAAGCCCTTTACGCTGCCTGTACATCAAAGCTTACAGCACCTGGTATTCCCAAGTGGCCACCCATCTATATAGTGACTAATCTCGACGTTGCTTAACTTCGGTGGTCGTACGTCTTTCAGCGTGATATGTCCGAAAGCCCTTTACGCTGCCTGTACATCAAAGCTTACAGCACCTGGTATTCCCAAGTGGTCACCTATCTAGATAGTGACTAAGCTCAACGTTGCTTAACTTCGGTGGTCGTAAGTCTTTCAGCGTGATATATCCGAAAGCCCTTTACGCTGCCTGTACATCAAAGCTTACAGCACCTGATATTCCCAAGTGGCCACCCATCAAGATGCTGACCAGATTCGAATTTTCTTACGGTGATCGGACGAAAACCAGTCTTTTATATGACCATAACAGGAATATTACTACGACGCAAGTGCTCTATAAAAGATTTCTGCTATTTATAAATTTTAACGGTTTTATATATATATATATTTTTACCTTCAGAGCAGGTCTTCCCCATAAAACGTGGTTTACATTTGCAGAAGTATTCTTTTTCTCTGTTGAAACACTCGGCTCCGTTTTTACATGGCTTGAGTGCACAAGGATTGTCTGGAAAATTAACAATAGAAAAAGAGTTATAAATTTACAAGCATGAAAATTCAGGAAGTTAAAAAAGGTCATCTTAGGCCAGTGATTACAGTTTCCATTTGCCTTTTCCAGAATAATGGTTTTGGTGAGATTTCTCCTTTGGTACTTCGAATTTATGAATTTAAGTGCACTTCTAGAATTGTTCAAGATCACATCATCTAACAGTTGAAATGGCTAAATATAACCGTAAGTTCTATGCTAACAGTTTCTTCTCACGCATCTTTTGTGAAACTTTCTTCGGCCTTTTGCTTCCCAGTCAACTTTGATCTTTAAAAATTTAAATCCAATGTCAATATCTTCTGTTTTCTTAATTCCTGTTTCGTTTTATTGTTCTATATTCTTAATAATGTTTTAATTGTATCATATTCTATCAAAATAAGTACCCCTATTACGTCTTAGTAGCTTTATTGCTTTAATTGGGGATGAATTAAAAAATCCTTAATAGATAATCCTTTCTTTTTTTGCATTAGCCCAATCGTTTTTGTCTTGGTATCTTTAGATTCAGTTTTGATTTTATTAATCACTTTAAACAATGTTAGAACTGAATATACATATACTATTTCTATTAGTATAGGTATATTCAATTTTTAATAGTATTTCTACTTTATTTGTTGGGTTTTTCGCCTTTTGATTCCTCACTTTTGCCGATCGTTTATTGCATAAACTGCATATCCATTGTTTATCTTGTTTACGAATGACGCAGTATTTAGAAAAGATGAAATAACAAATTTTACAACCAACATTTGTGGTGGGGGATCGGAATCCTCATGTCACAATACAGGCTAGATACCAGCATCAGTTTACGGTTAGTGTGTAAGATGAAATTATAGACGACTGTCTAGTAGGTCCATATGTTTTCCAGTACGTCCTAGAGAAGCTGTCTACAGGGACATTATTTCGAACACACTTCTAAACCTGCTAGAGGATGTATCCCTACTAATACGAAAAGGTGTGTGGTGCATGTATGGCAGGACTTCAATACATTTTAGTCGCATTGTTCTCGATGCCCGTTGCGGTACAGTGGATATCGGCTGTGAATGAGAAATCGAGGAGCCGAGTTCGAATTCCAGTTGAATTCCTTGCATTCACTTACGCACAAATACCCTTGGGAAAGGTATTAATCCCTCTTTTTCCTCCAGTTATTGTTAAATAACAGGACACATTGGGTTCTATCGCCTTGGCTGGCAACCAGTTTACCGCAAAAAGTAATGGTAACCTACTGCGGGATAATTTTCTGCCCAATTCTCTTCCACACGATTGCTTCCCTGACGGATACAATCTCCAGGAGTTTAAATGTAAGGTCAATAGACACCTCCTAACACACTAACCTGCTCCCATTCTATCAAACACTCTTCCCATCTGCCCAACCCTCATCCTTGGTATCCTTACTCATCTGTCACCTTCCTCCTGACATTCCCTATGTCTAACCACTCCTTCTCTTTACCTTCCCCTATGTAGCCCCATGCGCAATAGTGGCAGTGGAATGCCTTGCTTGGGGTGAGATGATTAAAAAAAAAAGTCAGTCATGTCTCTTTCGAGACTGGATCGCCTAAAGCGTGTATCACGTATGGCACTTAACTGACTGTTCGCGATGCACTGACATCTATCGTGAAAGATGGCTAGAAAAGGGAGGACCGGTTCCATGAACTGAACGTTTCCCCAACCTCAGTTCTTTAGATTTGTATGTGGGGCCACCTAAAAAATTTGGCTTATGCAGCAGGCATTAATAATGCATAGACGCTTCATCAACGCTTCATCAACGATTTTCACAGATATATTAATGTCTTATGAGGGAGTTGGAGAGTTGGGAAAATAGTATATTTCTGTTCTTTTTCTAAGCACAACTTTATTCTTTTCAGAATGGGTGTCATGATAGCTGTATTGGGATTCGTATATTTCTATCCCAGCATCTATTTCCTGGCGTTTTGATCTGTCCATCATTAAAAACAATACTGACTGGATGTTACAAATAGATAAATCACATGTGAATTTTTTTAAGGGAATAATTCTAAAGTAACTAAATATCACTTTTTAAAAATAAAAAAGAATGCTAAGGCGCGAGAGCTTCACCATTTTTTAAAACATTTGGAAACAAAACTTAACACGATTTTCTTAACCCTCTAGGGCCATGCGTATCATATTTGATACAGTATTTCCCTATAAGGAAACATTTGGTATTTCCCTATAAGGAAACATTTGGTATTCATTGACTGAGCAGTCAGTACTGCTTTCATTTGAAATTTATAAAATATTTCTCTTAAAAAATTTTTCAGGAAAATATTTCTTTCAAGGCTTGTTTTCATACTGTATCAAATATGATACGAATGGCCCTAGAGGGTTAATCTCAGTCTGTTTATCTATCTATCTATCTATCTATCTATTAACCCTCTAGGGCCATTCGTATCATATTTGATACAGTATTTCCCTATAAGGAAACATTTGGTATTTCCCTATAAGGAAACATTTGGTATTCATTGACTGAGCAGTCAGTACTGCTTTCATTTGAAATTTATAAAATATTTCTCTTAAAAAATTTTCAGGAAAATATTTCTTTCAAGGCTTGTTTTCATACTGTATCAAATATGATACGAATAGCCCTAGAGGGTTAAAACATCTTAACAGCTTTTAAATTAATGAATAATGGACTTGCTTATAAAAAATATTCAATAATTCTGGTTTGAATAAAATATCATTGATTACATTGATTTCTCTGTTTTGTAATAATAAGTCTTATAATATCCCAATCATATCAATCAGAAAAAAAAGATTGATTTTCATCGTCATAAATGTGATCAACTAAAATTTTAAATAATCTTACATTTTTCGCAATTGAAACCGTCAAATCCTTTTTTGCATGTACAAATATATTTTTTCCCTCTGTTGGTACAAGTGGCTCCATTCTTACAAGGTTCCCTGCCGCATGGATTGTCTGGAATAATAATAAAAAAAAAAACATGATTACACAACCTCTGGAAATAACAGAGCACTAACAATTTTTTGGTTATTTCATGAATATAAAATATTTATAAAATATATAGAAAACTGATATGGAAAAATTTCAAGGACTTAAAATCAACTATCAATTGTTAACAGCATGTGTAAATACATATTAATATAAAATTCTATTTGATATAAAGTTAGAGATCGATTTTCTGTTATTATTTAATAAACTGGTGTCCTATAATAATGATTATATTTGTTAATTTCTTTGTTATTGTTATAGTGGAACATCCTGCCTTCCCAGTCGGTGAATTGTGGGCGTTCATGGCGTCTCGAGGAACTGAGGATAAATGTAATCAAGATCTTCACAAATTGTGGTACGTCTTTCTTTCTCACAAAACTCGCATTGTCTTTGACGCTGAGCTGATACAACATAAATTGGACAATTTAGAGTGAAATGAGCCGTTTCTCTGTAGGAAACGTTTCACATTGACATTCATTGACCAAACAATTACTGTTACTCTTGGTTGAATTCATTAGAAATCTTTCTCTTAATATGTTTGTTCAGGGAAATAGAGTTCTCAAGTCCGCTAACTGTTATTGCTCATTCCTACATTGATTGGGGTTCCTTCTTAACATTTTGCTTAAGATAGTGTGGAAAGTCAACGCTTTGATGAGGTCATTAGTCTCTCGATGCTATCAATTTTTTGTTACTACTGTTGGAAACTAATTGGAGTAGATAGACTAAACTAATTGGAGTAGATAGACTAAACTATCGCCCGGTTCACACCCCACCCACATCTATTGAACAGGTATAGAGGCTCATTCCTTGTTCCCTTGTTTAGGATGTGGTTTCCGGTTTTCTCTTTTCCAATTTTACTCTTACATAGCCCCCTGCGCATCAGTGGCGTTACCGCTTTGCTTGGGGTGATATGATTAAAAAAATACACACACACATATATATATATATATATATATATATATATCATCATATATATATATATGTATATATATATACATCATATATATATATATGTATGTATATATATATATGTATGTATATATATATACATCATATATATGTATATATATATACATCATATATATATATGTATATATATACATCATATATATATGTATGTATATATATACATCATATATATATATATATGCATATATATATATGCATCATATATATATATATATATGTATGTATGTATACAGTGGGGTGAAACAAATATTCGTACACATGAAAAATTGTATTTTAATGATTGTAAAACCCTTAACTGAAACAAAATTCGATATATTTTATGTATAAAGATACATACTACTAAAAAATAATAATCATCTGAAATAATTATTATCCTAACAGAAATTAATGCATTATTTTCATTTTAAGGGGTGAAAAAAGTATTCGTACAAAACAACAAAAGCATATTAATTTAATTTAATACTTTGTGGTATATCTTTTATTCAGTTCAACAGCTACCAGTCTATTCCTGTACGTCTCAACTAATGATTTGCACACATTGACTGGCATTTTTCCCATTCTTCTTGGCATATTGTCTTCAAATTCTCAATATTTTTTGCGGCTCTTTTCACAATTTGGATTTTCAAATATCGCTATAAATTCTCGATTAGGTTCAAGTCTGGGGACTGACTTGGCCATTGCAAGACATTAACGTTACTTTCAACGAACCATTTCTTTGTATATCTAGCAGTATGCTTAGGATCATTATCCTGTTGAAGAATCCAATCAGGAGGTAGCCGAAGCTTCTCAACAGAAGTCATTAAATTGTCTTGCAGAATTTTCTGGTAGCTTTCAGCATTCATCTTACCATTTATTACTGATATTTTACCAACACCTTTTGCAGAAAAACAGCCCCATCTCATGATGCTGCCACCACCAAACTTTACAGTTGGCACAATGTTCTTTGGTAAGTAGGCTTCACCGTTTTTCCTCCACACATGATTTCGATTATTATGACCAAACAACTCTATTTTAGTTTCATCAGTCCATAATACTTTTTCCCAAAATGTACATTCTTTATTCTTATGCTCTTTAGCGAATTTTAGCCTAGCATCTCTGTGTCATTTCAAGAGTAGTGGAGTCTTCCTTGGGCTACGTGATTTCAGACTGTTTCTGTGTAGTTCATTACTTATTGTACGTTTGGTTACTTTAATCCCAGATGCACTCAGATATTCCTGCAGCTCTTCAAGGGTAACCTGTGGATTTTGTTGGATCTGGCGTCCTAATATCCTTGCTGATCTTGGAGAAATCTTTCTCGGAGTTCCTGTTTGTCTTAGGTTTTCAACTCTGTTACAAGTCTTAAACCGCGCAATGAACGAAGCAATTGTAGTAAAAGGAATTTTCAGGTCGCTGGAAATCGTCCTATAACTATTCCCATCTTTCCAAAGAGACAAAATCAGTTGTTTTTGTGAAATAGTCAATTCTTTCCCTTTAGGTATTATTAGAACCTTCTTGTTGTAAGACTGTCTATTGCAGAATGTTCTGATAGTGGTTAATAGCGTTAACCATAGTTGCTGATAGCATTACTTGAAAATTCTAGAAAATACTACCATAAAATATTCGTTAAAATTGATTGGTACAAATACTTTTTTCATCCCTTAAAATGAAAATAATGCATTAATTTCTGTTAGGATAAGAATTATTTGAGATTATAATTATTTTTTAGTAGTATGTATATTTATACATAAAATATATCGAATTTTTTTTCAGTTAAGGGTTTTACAATCATTAAAATACAATTTTTCATGTGTACGAATATTTGTTTCACCCCAGCGTATATATATATATATATATATATATATATATATATATATATATATATATATATATACTTGCATTCTAATGATATTAAGGACTTAACAAAATATGTTATCGGTTTTAAGGCCTGAATATATTACTGTTAATATAGAATTGTATTGGTTATCAGGAAAGAATCGGTTCTCTGTCGTTATTAAGTAAGAATATGATCCGCCAGTAATTACTATATATTATGATTGTAAAAAATACATTAAAAAAATTTCAAAATTGAAAAACCTTCTCAAGGTAGTGAAGAGTTAACAAAATATATCATCACCTCAGACGCTGTGTGTGAAGTGATATTAATGTAAGATTCAACTGCACATAAAGTGGGATATCAGTTTTCTAAAGTTATTAAGTAGTAAAATGATCCCTCATAAATCAATATATATTATAAGTATTTCTGCTGGCCATAAAGTAGGGGATCAGTTGTCTGGTGTTCTAAAGTCATGAGTTGATCCCTTAATAATCAGTATATATAACGGCTGTATCGTGTTGATTACACCGGTTTTCGTCCGATCACCGAAGTTAAGCAACATTGAGCCTGGTCAGTACTTAGATGGGAGACTGTTTGGGAATATCAGGTGCTGTAAACGTAGGCAGCAACAATAATTCACCGGTCCACCAGGTTCTGGTTGGGCGCAGGGCTAACAACCCTGCCCCATAAAAAAACAGTTTGTTACGGAAACAGTAACGAAAAGTTGCTGCCCTAGACGCCACTGGGTGTAATGAATGAGATGATAATAACTGTTAACATGTCTGTAAGTTTTCATGACTTTCATAAAAATCATAATTCATTTTTAAATACATAAATAAGCGACATAAAATAATAATTCCTCTTTGAATAAATTGTCCTAAAATTGATTCCTATTTTTTTTTAATAAATTAAAATTTCCATAAACCATACTTATACTCTCCGAATCATATCAATCAGGAAAAAGTTTTTGATCTTCATAAATCTGATCAACTAAAATTTGAAATAATCTTACATTTTTCGCAATTGAAACCGTCAAATCCTTTTCTGCATGTACAAATATATTTTTCCCCTCTCTTGGTACAAGTGGCTCCATTCTTACAAGGTTTCCTGCCGCAAGGGTTGTCTGGAATGAAACGAGTAAGTATAGGTTTTTTTATAAGAATTGTTTCTAACAAGTAAATTGGTATACTGGTTATCAATAAAGTCAGTATACAGTTACTTCTATGAGGAATTATCAAATATTCCGTTTTGGGGAAAAAAAGAGAAATATCGATGACCGCAAGCAATTTATTCAAGATGCATTTGCAGACTTAAGATGTTAGAACAGTTTGTGTCGTGACATTTGATGAAGCATTTTCTCATGTTGTAAGGAATGCATTGAAGCAGGTGGCTTGCTTGTTCGAACACTATCGGTAATTAATTTACTATTGTCTAGAATAGCGTTTTATTGTTATTATTCAAAATTAACCAAAACTATATTAATAATACATGTCATGACGGTTCATTACTTACTTTATCTTAATTGTTATCGTAATTAAATATATAGTGACGTGACTTTATTGCCACACACACACACACACACACACACACACACACACACACATATATATATATATATATATATATATATAATATTTATTCAGAGATTATAACATGGATATGTTATAATATCACTACAAAAGTAGCTATTTTCTTTCGACACTTCTTGTGTCTTGTCAAGTGATGTAGTTTATTTTAAATTGAATGGTTTTAAAAGTAATCTTTTTTAAGTCTGCCCACATGTTCTCCAAATTAGAAGTTGCTTTACTCTGATTGGTCCACATTGTACATCCAACAATGCCTCCCTGATTAAAGGGGTTCTGCTTGTTTTTAACCTTTTAAAACCAATCAATTTAAAATAAACCACATGTTGGCAAGACACAAGATGTGTCGAAACAAAATAGCTATTTTTGTAGTAATATTATAACATATCCATGTTATAATTTCAGAATAAATATTATTAGCTCTACTTTGTATTGAGCACTTTTTAAAGACTAGGGTTTCTTTGGACAAGGAATATTATTCCATCCACACGTACCCTATACTCGGTTAAATACATATATATATATATATATATATATATATATATATATATATATATATATATGTGTGTGTGTGTGTATGTGTGTGTGTGTGTGTGTGTGTGTGTGTGTGTGTGATAGAACAAGTAAAGTACAGGTAGGAAATGTGTCTTTAATCTAACATGTTTCACGTTATTAAGTTTCTTCAGATATTTGTTTATAAGACATGGATTAAAAATTTAATTTGTTTAAAAATAAACAAAGAAACAATATATTGGAATGTTGATTGAAGCTTGATTTTATTGGTCAGATACATGTGACGTGTAATCAAACAATAGATGATCATGCCTGTCTATATGTATGCCGTCACGTGTAATAAAAGCAATAAATGTTTATTTTAAATGTAAGTATGTATAAATGTCTGTTTTAATGTATGTGCACGAAATAATGTACGTGTCAAGTGTATTTAAACAATGGACGATTTTTCAAAATTACGTGTGTGAGATCATGGGTACCGACTTAGAAACACAATTTCATACAAACTATCCATAATCTTTTTTCTCTACATAATTTTAAAAAATCGTCCATCGTTTAAATAAACTTGTGCATTATTTCACACACATACATTTAAACAGATATATGTGCATACTTACATTTAAAATAAACCTTTATTGCTTTTATTACACGTGGCACACGTACACATACATATAAACGGGCATATGGTTTCTATATTTAGAAAATATCATATATTGCTTTTTTACCCGTCACACATATCTGACTAATGAAATCAAGCCTCAATCAACATTCCAATATATTGTCTCTTTGCTTTTTTTTAATTTAAAATTTTAAATCCATGTCTTATTAACAAATCTCTGAAAAAACTTAATAACGTGAAACATATCAGATTAAAGACACATTTCCTACCTGTACTTTACTTATTCTATCATCTTGTCTGATTTCAATTCTTTCAACTCATATATTGAGTTCTCTTGGTTGCTGGTGTGTACATACACCGCGTATATATCACACGCTAAAATTTCTTCCTCGCTCAACTATGCGCCGATAGCTTAACGATATGCGCTCCGACTGATACTAAATCGGCCAAGTATCGATACCGGCTGGAAGCACGCGGATGTCTAGCCATACTGATGAGCTGTGACACATAAAATAACGAACAAACCGAATTTTACTAAGAAAAAGAAACAATTAATTTCTAATCAAATATACATGGATTACTTACATTCAACACATCGAGGTCCTTCATATTCTTCTGTACACTTGCATCGATAATGGATTCCATGGGGAATACATTTGCCTCCATGGGCACATGGCTTCAGTCTACATGGATTTACTAGAAAAAATATCAATTCAAAATCATGATGCAGAACAACTGATATAATCTTCAAATAATTTACACATCTTACACTGGTCGACATTTTTTCTACCCAAATGTTGTTGGGTAAAAGGCGCATGTTTCTAAGCTATTTTTTCATGCTGAATCTGAAAATCAAATCCATTTTACGCATCACATCACGTTTTCTCAGTACAGATAATTTTTACTTTGCTTAAAATCAGCCGAAATGTTTAATTCACAGAGATATGCCACGGTTTAAATATGCGACTGACATAGTTTAAACATTTCGTTTCATGTTAAAACTATTTATCATTCAAGTAAAAATATAAAAATAACTTTCAAAACGAATTCTAAGCTATTTCAGTTAAGTGCCATACGTGATACACACTTTGGGCGATCATGTCTCGAAAGATTGACTGGGCAGAAGATTATACAGTAGTAGGTTGCCATTGCTTTCTGCTGTAGACCGGTTGCCAGCCAAGACTATAGAAACCAATTTGTTCTAATATTTAACCCATAACTGGAGGGAATTAATACCTTTCCTAAGAGTATTTGTATGTAAGTGAATACAAGAAAATCATCTGGAATTCGAACTCGGCTCCTCGATTTGTCGTTCCGAGTCGATATCCACTGCACTACAACGCAGATCTTCTGTTTCAGTTCAGATAAAATGACCTTAAAATGTTTGATTTTAAGAGAGATATCTCACTGGAAAATGTTCTTGTGCCCTCAATGTTCTTAGCTTGTTAAAACCTTGTGATTTCTGTGTCTACTATTTATAGAAGAAACACTTGAGAAGTCATTTAAGAACAGCGATTTGAGTTTTTATTAATAGTTTTCACTTTAAGCCGGAAACCATCATAAGATTTTATCATATCACTTGAATTTACGGAGGTCTGGTAATTGTCATGAAATCTCTGCATTGCTTGAATAAGAACAATGATAAGTGAGTGAAGTTAGAGTGCTAGGTGAGTGTATTTGAGACTAACAAGTTTAGAATTTTAGCGTTTTAAATAGCCAACTAGGTACTTTCCCTATTCATCCCAAACACCACAGAATTGGCAACCTATTGCGGGATAACACCACTAGCATCTTACCTGATCAAATATTTATAAAGGGTAGTTTGACATCCTGGTGTTTATTAACACAACTGAAAAGTGATTTTTATTACTTTTTGGTACGCCCTTATGTGCTTTTCTGTACTCATCAAAATTATTGCTTCATGTGGATAAAATTTAACATGCAGGTGATTCATTTTTTGTCAATGAAAACATTTTTTCTGAAATGAAAATACAATCTTTAAGTTATTGGGATACTTTTTCTTTTATGATAAGTTATTCTAACCTGAAAACCTATAAGGTTGGTTTTACTGGGACGTGGCATATCACTGTTAAATAGGTATTTTTGCCTATTTTAAACAAAACAAAAATTATCTATACTGAGAAAGCGTGATATGATGGGGCAAAATGGACTTGATTTTTAGATTAAACGTAAAAAAAAAAAAAAAAAAAAAAATAGTTCATAAACATGTGTTTATTGCCTGGCAACATTTGGGACGAAATAATAAAAAAGATGTCAACCGGTATTATCAGCCTAAAACGTAAGGATTTCAGAGAAATTTTCCCAAGGAATGAACTGGGGAAAAAGGGACATTAAAAAAGTTACTGTGTCCCAGAAATACCCGTGGAGCAATTTGCAAGTAGGTCGTTTCATTTATATTCAAAGGTGTCTGCACCTTTTTTTTTATTGCCTTATTGTTTTATTTTTTCGTCATTAAAAAAAGTCCTTGTTTTCGAACGAGTTACATTTTTCTTCAGGCTACAGCAGTGGTGAACAAGTAACCTACAGGATTAGAGGGAGATAACTCATGACTTCCAGAAGAGGCTCGAAGCAAGGAATGGAGTTCATATGATTGTAATAAAGGGTTCGGTTCAAAATTTCTAGTTCATGAAGAAGGCTGGAGCGTATAACGACCGAATCGTCGTACAAATGGCAATAAAGATTAGGACAATAGTTCGAATAATGTAGATATTGTAAATTTTTGTTTGTCCTTTCTTTCGTAATTGTAAACTGTAAATAAATGTGTTTTTCCTTTTTAATTTTTTGGTTGTTTTGTGCTATAAAATTCTGCGTCTCTTAATATGTCTTGCTATTTCTACGAATTTTTTTGTGTGTGGCACAAGTGCTTGGATTTAGTAGAAAGGAAATATTTATTTCTACTAAATGTGCTAACGCGATTCGTCGCTCTCCCATCATTAAGGGATCCATCCTCTGGATGTATTCTTTCGTGTGCGGTTTTCACGGGCGACCGGGTCGACTTTAGTCCGTTACACGTCCCGATTTAAAGCGTTCTATCCACACATACACTTTTCGATTTTTGGTGCAAACTCCATTTTGCGCCAACGCCCGGCGACGGGTTTCCGCAGGTCAGACTCATTCTATCCACAGAGAGCGCACTACAGAGCATTGTTCCGCGACAGTGAACTCGTTGAGTGGAGCGTCAATACGCCTGACCTCGTTGCTCCCACTCGACTGTACGATGGAATGCTTCGCGCTTCAGTGCCTTTACTAGTAAAAATGTTTTTGTTTTTTTTTTGTTTTTTCGCAAAGTACCTTTACTTTCTGATTTACTCTCGTAAAATAAAATTTCCTCTTGACTTAAAGAAGATACGATTGCAGTATTCAGAAAATGGTGATAGTATATTCCATAAAGTAGCGTTCTTAGAAAAAAAGCTTTTTGGGTAGAACTTTCCTCTTAAGTTTGGAATACAGAAGTAATGAGGGGGGTTTGATTCCGGGAATTTAGCATTAAAAATATGTTGATAAAATAATATATATATATATATATATATATATATATATATATATATATATATATATATGAGAAAAATTAAGGCAGACACGTTATTTCATGGTAAACCGGAAGTGTAGGCCTGTTTCAGGCGAACCATCATCAGCTTCTGTCTTGATTGTACAAAGGATTTTACACAATGTAAAATAAAGTGTCTGCCTTAATTTTTCTTGTATTTGCTCTATATGTATTTATATACATATATATTTAGAGCTCTCTTCGAGAGTTATCCTACCACTGTATGGAAAGGACACTCCGTTGGATTCTTCTATCTACACCGCATGCTGATATATATATATATATATATATATATATATATATATATATATGATATATATATATATATATATATATATATGCTGATATATATATATATATATGCTGATATATATATATATATATATATGCTGATATATATATATATATATGCTGATATATATATATGCTGATATATATATATATATATATATATGCTTATATATATATATATATATATGCTGATATATATATATATATATATATATATGCTGATATATA